>CP050224.2:52954165-53231665 GCA_012066045.3 Morus alba
TTTCTGTCAAAAATTTAATTGACAGGGAAAATTGGTAAGAGTTGTTGAAGTTTGTGGGCTGGGGGTGGAAGAGCTAAAATTAAAATTTAGGGGCATTTATAACAAGGCCTATAAGTCGAGGGGAAAATTTATAATTTATCCTAATTTCCCACGTCTAACACAAGGCAGAGCATTTAGTTGTAGACTCTATGTATTGTAATTAGTTTTTTTTCTTTTTTCTTTTTTCTTTTTAATCCCTTATTTGATATTAGGAGAGAGGGAATATCGACAATAGAAGATTGGCTAATTTGTTCTTTGAATGGGCATTTACTGTATCGCTAGTGTACTAATATATATAGAATAAACGTATGACCATCTTCCATGAAGGTTGAATAGTCCTCATTTGCTGGTACCAATAAACTGCTGAATATTGTTTGAAGATAATGTTAAACAGATTAAATCCCTCTTTGACATAGAATGTAACCTCTAGGGTATGTAGTTGTATCTCATTTTGGTCTTAGGAGAAGTTGGTGCTTTTACATGGAAATCTGAGACCATTTATGCAATGTGTAATATGACAATCCTTAATAACGCAGTTATTGCAAATAAGTTGCATATCTTGAATAAATTTCTTTTGTATTATCAAATTGGGATGAAGATCAACAATAGAAATTTTAATTAGTTTTTACACTTGACATGTTAATCTTTATATAACATCTCTCTAGTTTCTTTATTTATTGCTCCTCCATGGATATGTTTGTTATCATAGTCCAAACTTCTTCATGTACATTATATTTCGTTTAAACATTGTATGATCAACCTATATGACATTGAACATTTACTACTTTGTTAAGCATCTTAACAAAATTTTCACATGAATTCACAGCAACTTGTAACGCTACAATCAACAACATTCAAAAACGATTATTTCCATCTCTTTATTATTATTATTATTTTTAAAGAATCTTGTTACAATGTCAATTACTAAAGATATAATAGGGTCATATAAATTACACACACAAAATCTCATATGTTATACATATGAATATATTCAAAATGAGTTACCACGAGAATCAATAATGTCATACTGTGTTAAAAAGAGTCACAGATTATTTGAGAATAGTTACCATGTGATAAGTATATGAAAATACACCTTAAACACTGCTTTTGAATTATATAATATTAAAATATTTAAGTTTTAATTAAACACTTCCATTATTTTTAGTTGGAATATTTTTAATTAGAATTTGTCTAGTTTTTACTTAATTATTTGCATATAAAAAGCAGTGTAAAAAGCTACACAAGAAAAGCCATAAAAGAAATCCTCCAACTGAGCCAAACTTTTCAACCGAGCCGCACAAGTCGATCAGAGAGAGGGAGAGCTGCGCCGAGCTAGCTGAGCCGGCCAAGTCGCATTAGCACCGTGGGCCCCACTTCCCCAGCTCTCCCGCATTTCCTCAACTTTCCTCGCGGGCGTCACCAAGACCGCCTAGCCACCAGAGCGTGTCCCATTCACGTGCAATCATCAGCGCGTTCCATCCCAGTCTCACGTGGGTCCCACACCTGCTCAGTCCAGCTGACCGTCCACTCTTTGCACGTCATCTATCCTGCTCTCTAACCCGCGCCAACACACGCTAACCATTCCGATCGCAACATGTGGCGAGTTGACTCCCTCTTGCCAATTGCATTGCGACATGTGTCTCCTTAATGCGCTAAGCCTGAATTTGTTCCCTAAAATTAGAGCAAATTGCCCTATTTTCTCCTCAAATCATATATCTAATTTCTTCTAATTTATGTGTTATTTTATTTTGTTTTCTTTTCTTTTGTAATTTTCTATTTTTAATTATTTATTTCCTTATTTGACAAGCAACCTCTCAACACTATAAATAGGGGGTTAGCCTAAGGTTTTTAAAAGTTTTTAATATTCAGTTTTCTGTCGTCTTGCTGTTAGTCTCATATTTTCTCTCTAGAACTTGTTAGGTTGTTTTGCAAGCTAGGCTAGAGTTCTCTTGGTAAGGTTAGAGATGAACTTTTGTTAGTGACCCAATTTGGGTTTTGATTTCTTGTTCTATAAAGTTCAATATCTGAATGAATTAAATCTCATATATCTTTCATTTATTTTTTAAAATATTGTTTGTCAATTTTTATATGAGTTCAGTCCCACTTTTCTTATGTAATTCTATCATGCACTATTATGTTATTCAAATTATTTTGTAAATTGTCTTTTACTGTAATATTGTCAAATTGATATATTGTCGATTTTGGATAACTTATAATAATAATAATGTTTTCAGAGTCAACATAGAGATTTAATTTATTCGATTATTTTATTTTATTAATCAAAACTTGGATTGGTGAATAAAACATTAGGGATTCTCGACACCTTACCATTTTCACTATTGAATTTTCTTTACACAAGTCTTCTCTCTTTTTTATTTGCAACAAAGTCTAAAAAAAATTCTTCTTCTTCTTCAATTCACTTGTTATTTATTTTTTTCTAACGTTTTTATTCTGTTAATTTTTCTTATTTATTTTATCACATCTTTATAAATACGATCGCCCTTTAATATTATAATTGACCGTTTATGAATAACACTTTTAAACATTAATTACCATGTCATTTGTGCTTATTAAAAAAAAGCTCCTTCTCGTTTAATATACACTCTATAAAGACCCTTATACCCCTCAAATAAATAAAATAACCCTATCTTCCCCAGGTTTATAACCTACCCACAAGCAAAAAAAAAAAAAAAACCATGCAACCAATAGACAAACGACAATTGCCGCCTCTTTTTTGTACTGTCAGATCACGTGGCAACCGTTTCCAAACCGGCTGCCGGACGCGAGAGCACTTCAAAAATTATATTACAATTATTATGATATATAAGTATTTTTATACTATATAATCAAAAAGTAATTATTTTTAAAATCTTAATTGCTATTTTTTTAATTTTTTAAAACTTTGCTATATTCCAACCTCAAAATTGAAATTTTGTTATATGTCTAAAAGGCTCTTTTTGGGGCGGCTTTGAGTACTTTTGCTCCCAAATATTTTAGGGTTTAACAACTTGCTTTTTAAATTATTAGTTTTGACATTATACCCTCTAAATTTGTTAAATTATTGTGATGTATCCTATTTTTATCTTTCTTTGGTCATTGGTTTGGAGCGATTTAGGTTAGGTTTGACTTGAAATTCTAGAGATTTTTATTAGAGATAAGTTTTTTTTGTCCCGCTATCATTAACTTTTCCGTTATTAATTTAATAGGTATTAATAGAATGTGACATATTGCAATAGTTTCACAAATTAGAGGATAAAATGTCAAAATTAAAAGTTTGTGACAAATTATTAAAATAAAAAAATTTCGAAGCAAAGTCCATAGAATCCACTTTTATAAGGGATATTATCAATAACATTCTATTGTTTCCCCTTATATTTTTGTTTAGTGGTTAGGTACATTGTTGTTGATGGTTGATTTGGTACCAGGCCCGTACAAGTGTCTAGGCCTAACAATCTGTGTCCCACGACACTGTTTGGCTCATTTTGTGGACCTAAACCATGCTCGAGGAACCCTCGTGAGTTGTGGTTTGGTGGGCTATAGGTAATCAAGTGAGCCCATTTATCTCTTAACTTTCTTATTAATTTGGATCCCGCTTGGAGGGTTTCCTTAATTAATCAAGTTAAGAGTAAATGGGTGATGGAGTTCTCAACCTTTCCCAAATCCTTCCTTACGTGGGAAGCCCAAAACCCCTCGTTAAAGTCTTCTTCTTCAAAGCCCAATCAACCCCAAGCTTCATCTTTTAAAATCTTCCCTACCGCCAAAAGGTCATTCTTCATCATCTTCTAGCTTAATAAAGGCTCTTACGCTAGATTTCTATCTCGGAGCTATATTGTGTTTGCCTCCGCGATAGTCCTTGTGCATAGCTCTAGATCACCTATTGAAGTTTCGCAGAGCAATTTGCGTTAGGTGCTCCGAATGATGGCTGCTCCAGAAATGGCATGAGTCTGACCTGACATGTCTAACGTCACGATCTGACTTTGGGAAGTGTTTTAATCATCATATATCTTAGAGACTTGTCTCAATCTCCTTCTACTTCGGGCTATTATTCTAATCACATCTCTACTTTGTCCAATCATTTTGCTTCGTAAGTAATGGCGTGTTCAGTGCTCTGTCAGAGCGTCATCAGACCTGCCATAGAGCAGTTCTCCAAACCTTCCATTCCAATTTTAGGCGTCCTTTTCGTCAAGACAGCTATAGATTTTTGCTTCAAATTGAAAGGTGTGCTTCAATTTCCATTTTATCCTTTTGTACAGCCCTAAACCACCGCCAAATGCTTCCATTTTGCCCATTTCTAGTTCTTTTGTTTGACAACTTTATGAGGTCGACTAGCATTTTACTTTAAATAGAATTGTGTGTTTTATTTGACAACTTCATGAGGTTGGCTAGCATCTTACTTTAAATAGAATTGTGTGTGCAAGCTTCCTTCAGAGCATGCGGTACGATTCCTCGGAGTAAGTGCCACAACTTCTGAAATTCTCCTGTAAATACCATCTTTCTCTTCACATTCAAGGAAGAATCAGCTTACATAGCTTACTTTCACTCTGCTGAAAGCCTTCTAGAGTTCCTCCATATTCTCTCCATCTTCTTCTTGGGTTGTTCTTGAGGTTATGCTGGTCTCGGTCCGTTTCTAGCCACGATGCTACTCAAGAAGCTTTGTAAGATCTTCATTTGCTCCCCTTTTAGAGCACTAGGAAGTTCTTGAGCCTTTACTAGCATATTCGAATACCACCGCGCCACAAAGCATATTTCGAGGCTCGAAAAACATTAAGACTTCGTTCTCACTATCAACCACTTTGGGTCGCTCAACCTCGCCCTTTTCGGGATTCTCTCAATATTTCTCCTACGGAATTGCTTGTGCTGGTTCACATAGCAGCCTTGTCTTCTCCATCATAGCCTTATCCACCACACGAGTCTCATTTTTCCTTTAAAAATGCCTTATCTAACCCAGAGCATCTCTCCATCAACTACTTGATTACTCCTCCCACCAACTTCAATTTATGTAGTTTTCTTCTTGTTGTTGTGGATTTTCTAACTTTTCTCATAGGGTTATCTTTGTCATTTCGGCAATGGAAAGGGCCCTAGAATCCGTTGTCTTAGGCCTAATTCAGGTCTAGCCAACCCCACCATCTTCGTTGGAAGTCCTGCCACTGTGTCTGCATCTAGAAGTGCCAAGTATCGCGCCTGTGTAGGAGCTTCACTAGCAAACCGGATACATCCACATGTACACCCTTGCCACATAGTACCCCTGGAACAATCAGACCTTAAAAGTACAGGATCGTGCCTAGGCTGGGCCTGAGGGAAAACCCTTAAGCCCAGAGCTGGCCCCAACCCTTATCCATAAGGGCCAGGCCCGGGCTCGGGCCCCTACCCTAGCCTTTTTCAATTCGTTGAAGCTTAACGGTCTAATTAATGGCCATTGAACATGCACCGGTTAACTCGATTGCACTGGATTCACATTTGTTATCATATTTAATGACAAAAAATGAAATATATCATATGCCCTAAAAAGATGTCATTTTATTGAATTAAAATAATATGAATAATTACACATAAATGATTGCCTTATTAAAAACCTTGCCAATTAAAACCTGTGGGGAAATTGGGACAAAACCTTAGCGAAGGAAAAAAAGTGCAGTATACAAGGATAATTAAATAACATTGTGGCCGAATTGCTTCCAAAAGATTCTGTTGTTGGGAATAGTGTCCTGAAAGCATGAGATGTAAAAAGGATATTTATTATCTATTTAATAAAATAGTTTTTTCATCATTTTATGTGCATATATTTATGAATATTTTATGAATATCAAATAAAATTCCTTGATTATTTATGTAACCTTAAACATGGTATATAAGTGTTATATACGAGAGGATAATGTTTAAGGATAATAATCAAAAGTAATTGTTCATAATGAATTTAATTAAAGTTCAGAATCTTTAATTAAAACATTATTAATACATGTCATTACCATTTAGAATGGAACGGTGTTATTTGCACTGTTAATATGGCAAGATATTGAATAAGTGTCTTTCGCATAATGAGATTATGTGGAACATGGATGCAGACACAATATGAATTTCTAATAATTTCCGTTAAGCATAGAAATCCTAATTGAGTCTACCGATGGTCATATATAGGATGATCTTAATCCTGAGTTCTTAACAAACTCCTATTTATGGATTTATGTCTTTTGATTTACTCGGTACGGATTCCGAAACCCTAAATCCTATTCCTTGTATTTTGGAGACATAATGAAATAGGTAGCTGGGAATGTTATTATACGAGATGGAATCCATTCCTTCTTGAGAAAGAAGCAGATAAATAATTCTCTTGAGTGTTGATTCGGTACTTGGATTAGTAAGAGCGCTCTGGTTCATGAATGTGTTTTATGAATCACTATCCATTAGATAATCAATGGTACTCAAGGATAAAGATGTAATTAGAGAGGTTAACGGATTCTGCCTGACTCTAATTATGAATTATTTATGGAGGATTGATCTATATGCAATGACTATATCAAATGGACACTTCACAGTTTAGAAGTAATTAATGTCTATAATTCCAAGAGTGCAATTCCAAGTTTATAGTGGAGTAACTATTGGAATTAATAGAATTAATTAATTAATTAAAGTGTTTAATTAATTATTAATTTTATTGGAGCTCGGACTCATAGGTCCATTAGTCCCCGCGTCATCCTTGTAATTCTACCAAACACAAAGGGCAAAATGGGAATTTTAGAATTACAGAATTCTAAAATTAAATACTCGAAGAATAATTAATTGAGAATTAATTATTATTTAAATAATGAGATTATTTAAATTTGAATTTGAACATATCTAGATTTATCCATTTAAACTTATTTGATAAGTTGTTTAATTTAGAATTCAAATTAATTTCAATTTGACTTAAATTCGAATTTGAATCTGAATTAAAATCGGACTACTGGATAAAGGATAAAATATCTTCCTTCCCTATCTGATTTAGGCGCCACACACACAGGGATAAATCCCTAGGGTGGCCGGCCATAAAAGAGATAAGGGGAAGGGATTTTTTGTTCAAAATTCAAAATTGGAGATAAGGATTTGATTCTATTTTGAAGTTTGACTTCTACTCTTTAAATATGAGATAGATAGAAAATTGTGAAAACAATTTTTGACATATTTTCAGCCCTAAAGAAAGGTGGTGGCCGAAATTCTCATATAGGGAAAAAGAGTGAAAAATATTTTTCTCCAAAAAAATTTCACATCGTGCATGCATTGGTATTTGTGGAAATTCGAGTGTTTCAGAAACCTGTTTTGTCTCACGTGTGCCCACACACACGTCTATGTGGAATCAAGGAATTGACATGGAAGACTTTGGTATTCTAAACACAAGGCTTGGAGCAAGGACTGTTCGTGGTCAAAGAAATTCAAGTTATCATCTGAGTCGACTACCAGGTATTTTTCGGTTGAACCTTGAATGATATAAATTAATGAGATTAATTTATTCGTGCATAAATTAATATAATCTATAGAGTATCTCAAAAGTTTTATGAAAATTTTTGTTATACACGATCCGCCTTTCTGCTGCGTTTCCGCCGCCGAATTTGATTCGGCAACCAACATCTGTTATGTCTAAGTTTGAAAAATAGTCTAGAAGTGTATCATCTATATAATGTTTTTTCATCTTCTTACATCTTCCCAGTCTTTCACGTACATTTGCCAGTCTAAGATATCCAGGTACATTCTGGTCCTCTTATCATCAAGAATTCGATTGCTTGTATTAAATGCTTGCTCTGATGTTACTGTGGACACTGGAGTTGTCAAAATGTCATGTGCTATAATGGATAATGTTGAAAAACGATCTTGCTTGCTCTTCCACCACTGGAAGTTGTCTAGTTTATCGTCATCAATTACAAAATTTGACGCAAAATATTTGACAAGTTTTGAAGACGGTCCATGTGTTGATGATGATCTCAATGCTTTCTCTTTTCTCTTCAAGAAGCTACATAATGAACCTTTAGGCCTGGAACTGCTCTTTGGCGTCAAAGTTGGCTATTGTTGTTGTCCTGCTCCATATTTTTTTTCATACAATGCAAACAATTGTTCTAACATTTTCCTTGCATCTTCAATGGTTAGTTCCATATCAATAAATATATTATCTGTTGTAGCAGACATTAAAGATTCTACACCATCTAATTGACATCTAGGATCTAAAATTGTTGCTAATGCATATAAAATTAGACAACCGGTCTAATAACTTTTAAATTGTCTTTCCATTTCATTTACTATAGGTGCAAAAAGATCAGTAAGCCTATAATAAGCAAATATTTTAGAAATATCAAATAATTATTGCAAAGCTAGATGAGTAGTAGGATAATACACACCAGAAGTAATTCAGTAGCATTGTAGAATACTTCTAAAAATTTAAAAAAGTACTTTCAAATCTTCCAATCTGCATTATAAATAAAATGCTTGCCATGCTTATTGATCACATATGTAGTGATTATCTGTTGATACAAAATAACAATTTTCAACATTAAGTAGGTGGAGTTCCACCTATGTCGAACATTTGTTGGAAACTTTCTTGGCCTCATCTGGCTATTCCTGCAATATTGACAAAATTCTTGGAGCTGAGCTCCCAAACTAGAGATGAACGATAACGCCTCTCTAATTTTAGTTAGATGATGGGATATAGTTTCAATATCAGCTTGGACTACTAAGTTTATGATATGACATGCACAACGTTGATGAAAAAATTATCCACTGAAAGGTGGCTTCAAATTTGCTTTGATCATATTGATAATAGCTATGTTTGCTGATGCATGATCAAAAGTAATGGTTAAAACTTTATTTTCAATGCCATAAGAATTAAAATTTTCCATAATAGTAGAAAAAGTAGCATTTGCATCATGTGCACATTGACATAAATTAAAACTAATAATTCACTTTTGCAAAACCCATTCCCCATCAACATAATGATCCGTGACACATAAATAACCGGTTTTATTACAACCCTCCCAAAGATGAGATGTGCAAGAGTGTGTAGTAGACTTAAAATTATCAACAAGTGATTGTCTCATTGCAAAAAAAAAAAAAAAAAAAAACTTTCATGCAATCAACTATAGTTATGTTTCTACTAACCCTTTTAAATTATGGAGAAAACGCAATCTAAATAAAGTCTTCAAATGCTGCATTATTTGCAAAAGACAATGGTAATTCTGCACTAGCTAAAATTTTAGCTAGTGCCTCACGAGCACGTTATGCATCATATGAAAAATTTTGTAAACCTTGATTTGTGAGTGAAAGTGTTTGTTGGCGGGAGTCCACACTACCACCTTGATATAATGGTAGACATGCTTTCGGATGTCTATCGAGATGGCCTGTACCCCCACTTTTTTTTTTGTTGGAAAAGTATTTTTGTAATATTTACAAACCGCATGCATTTCAATTTCACCTGTTTTTGAATTTTGTCATAGCTCCTTTGTGTAATGTTGTCATGCAGGAGCTGTGCGCTGTCTTTTATCCTCTTTGTGCACCGATTAGTTATCAATCGGAATATTATCCGCATCAGTGGGGTTGGAGTTGTGCATCAAAATTTCATCCTCATAAAATGGTTGATCTCCAAAATCAGAAAAATTAGAAAAATCAGAAAAATTTGATTCCGTCATTTTCTGTTAAAAAAAAAAAAAACAAAATTAATGTTAACCAAAGTAGTTATAAACAATAAACAATGTAAATAAACATTCAATAATAAGAAAATATTATAATGAGTAGAGTACCTTTTTTTTTTATGTCTTGATTGAAATTTGTAAATGAAATAGATAAGAGAAAATTAGGAATTGAGAGAGAAATCTAAGAACCATAGAGAGAATATGAGAGATAAGAGTTATGAGAGTGAGAGGAGTTGAGAGTTGAGAGTGAAGTAGAAGAGTTGAGAATGTTGTGAGTGTTGGGATTGGTGTCCTTAAATATGAGATGTAACAATGATATTTTATTATTTGATTAATAAAATAGTTTATTCATTTTTAGGTGTATGTATTATTAAATACTTTATGAATATCATAGAAAATTCTACGATTATTTATGTAACCTTAAATATTGTATATAAGTGTTATATACGAGAGGACAATATTTAAGGATAATAATTGAAACGATGTTTGTAATGAATTTAATTAAAGTTTTAGAATATTTAATTAAAATATTACTAATACATGTCATTCTCATTAGGAATGAAATTGTGTTATCCGCATCATTAATATAGAAGGATATTGAATGAGTGTATTATGCATAATGAGATTATGTAGAACTGAGATACACTGACACAATTTGATTTCTGATAATTTCCGTTAAGCATAGAAAATCAAATTTGAGTCTACTGATGGTCATATATAGAATGATCTTAATCCTGAATTGTTAGTAGACTCATATTTATGGATTTGTGTTCTTTGACTTACTCGATATGGATTTCACGATCGTAAATTCTATTCCTTGTATCTTGAGAACATGATGAAATTGATAGATGGGAATGCTAATATACAAGATGGAATCCATTCCTTCTTCTTTGAAGAAGCAGATAAATAATTTTCTTGAGGGTTGATTTGATACTTGAATAAGTAACGAGCTCATATTCATGAATGTATTTTAAGAATACTCTATTCATTAGAGAATCAATGGTACTTAAGAATAAAGATGTAACTAGAGAGGTTAACAGATTTTACCTAGCTCTAATTATGAATTAATTATGGAAGATTGATCTATATGTAGTGACTATATCAAATGGGCACTTCAAGTTCTTAGAAGCAAATTATGTCTATAATTTCGAGAGTGCAATTCCAAGTCTTAGTGGAATAACTTTTAGAATTAATAAAATTAATAAATTAATTAAAGAGTTTAATTAATTATTAAGTTTATTAGAGCTCAGAATTATACATCCATAAGTCCCATCGTCATCCTTGTATTATTTGCAAGACAAGATGAATTATCGAGATTTTATTTCACTCGCGAATAATTAATTATATATTAAATAATGTGATTATTTAATTATTTTGTCACACACCGTGGTGGGACCACAGGGGGTGTGTGACATTGGAAAAAATCCCGTTGGGATTTATTTCCTTGCTCTCTAAGTAATCCGGTTTGCATGTTTGACAAGTTTTTCAAATTAAATTCAAAAAGGAAAGTAAGGTATTGCTTTATTTGGAATTGAATTTGAGCTAAAATTAGAAACTGGAGAAAGCAAGAATTTTTCTCTCTCCTTCCTTGATATGGCCGGCCTCTATAAGCAAAGAGGGAAGGAAATTTTGTTTCCTAAATCAAAAGGGAAAGGAAAGCTTGTTTCCAAAAGAAAAAGGCAAACTGTATTTTGATGAGATTAAAATATATTAGTTACCAATTTTCTATTTGCTTTGTCTACAAGCAAAGGCTTCTCAAAATGTTCTATAAATAGGAGATAATAGGAATTGGAGAGGTTGATTTTTCTCCTAATTTTCTTTGTTTTGGCCGAATTCCCTAAGAGAGAAAAAGAGAAGAAAAATTCTTCCAATTTTCCGAAATTCTTTCACATGCATGCTTGATAGTGAAAAAATACAAAATTATTGAGTGATCATTCTCATAGTTTATACCTCGAGCCCACACTCATTGTCTTGCGATATCAAGGAGTAGAGGAGGAAGGCTTAGGTATTCTAAGAAAGCTTTGGAGCGAGGAACGTTCGTTGGCCAAAGACCTCAAGATATCGTCCTAATCATCGACAAGCTATCTATCGTTATAAATTAATGAGATTAATTTATTATTGCATATATTAATATAATCTATAGCGTATTCAAAAATTTTGTGAAAATTTTTTGTTATACACGATCCGCACTACCACGCTTCTGCACTCGAAAACGTTTCGAAAATGTTTTGAAAACCAATAGTGAGGGAGGTAGGGCTTTTATAAGGGTTTTGGAGCATGATTTTCAAAATTGTACCGTTGGGCATGTCACGGACCGGGCTCTGACTAGGCATTTTTTGCCGTTGGGCCCATGACGTGTCTGGCCGCGTGTGGGGCTGTTTTCGATCGTTGGGCCCGTTACTTGCCTAGGTCGTGCTTAGGTCATGGGCTAGGAAAATAAGGCCCATCCCTAGCCCAATAGACTTGTCGGGCCAGCCTGGCCCGTAACAGTACAGGCCGAGCCATACTGAACCCCGCACTATAGCGGGCTGGGCGACGGCCCGGCCCAATTGACATCTCTATATGTTGCCCAACCCGCACTAACACAAAGCCAAGCCCGCTCAAGGGATGAAATTAAGGCATGTTTGCTTAAATATTCAAATCAAGAATTTTTAATAGATGTTTAAAAAATATATCATAAAGTACTTAATGGCATTTTTGTCTTTTGGCCTATTTTTCTTTCACAAAGGAGAAAATATACAAAAGATTCTTGTGTTTACTAGAAATATCACTTTTATTTCTCGTAATTTTTTTTATAGAGTGGTTCTATACACACACTTATTTTTACCCTCTGCACCTCTCTCGAAATAAAAAGTTCTTCTTACAAAAAATCCTTACATAAAATGACAAGAAAAGACAAATGACTTAATTAAATGATAATTAAATTGTATTACAAAAACGAAACTAATAATAGAGTTTACTTTTCTATCCTCACACTCTACATGCATGTCATATTCTCAAATTAGAAGCAATTGATATTTTTAAAATCATAAGAGAAGCCTAATTCTCAACTTTCAACAACTATTCTAAAAAATTAAATGAAAGTATGTTAAATTTTCTTTGCTACTTGTTGTATGACGATGGTTCTTTTACTTCTTTTTTCTTTTATGTTTATATTTCTTTGCTAATCATTTCATTTTTAAAGCTAATTATTTTTCTTTATTTTGTTTATTACAAAGTCGATTCAATAGGTTTTCCCCTTCATTGGTTTCTTTATTGCTTGTGCTCATATGCACTTTTGCCATTTGGTTTGATCATATGTCAATTGTACAATTTTCTGTTTGTTTATATGTTGTTGTTCGTTTTTGCTTTTTTTAATTTAATTTTAAATTTGAATTAAAAGAAAGGCTTCATATAGTTTGCTTCAACAAAAAAAAAAAAAAAAAAAAAAAAAAAAAAGACAGACAAATAAATAATAATATTAAAGTAAAAATTTAGTTCGTGTGAGGTGTATGGTGAGAGGAGGGAGTGAGAGTAAAGAGGCGGTGTATAGAGTAAAAAAAAAAAAAAGTGTAAATAGAACTACTTTTAATAATTTTACGAAAATAGTTAAGGATAATTTTAAAATACAAGAAGTTTGTGAAAAATAAATTTAATTGTTTAAAAATTATGTACAATGTGTAGTTAGAAGGAGGTGTGAACTTTTTTAAAATGGTGTAAAAATAATCTCTTACCTCATATATGTGTTAGAATAGGTGTATTTTATATTTCTATTATTAGACATTAATAAGGTTTACACGTTCTATTTACAATTCAATATACTATTTACTCTTTATTATATTTGTGACTAAAACATCATGAGGATTCAATACCAGTCAAGGATCTTTAATTACATGTATAAAGTGTTCATCTGCTGAAGATATAATTAAAGAGTTTAGTATAAATATATAAAATTTATAATCGGTAACATAAAGCTGGGCACTTTTTTTGGTGTTGTCTATTAATCTAATTGGAGCAGCGATCTTATCTGGATTCTTGTAATATTGATTACAATATAGACACACCTATGCATTTGGATACATGAACTAGACTCAAATAGAATTATTATTATTATTATTATTTTACTTAAATCCATTTAAATACAAAGAACTTACATTCTATTTGTGTTAGATAGCCAATTTATGGATAGACCTAAATTAAAAGTTTAAATTTAAATTAGTTTAAATTTAAATTACATTTTAAACCACATTGCTATTAAAATTTCTCAAAATAATAAGTTAAATGTCAATTTCCGTTCATAAACCTAACAAAGGGAACTTTTTTTGTTAACAAGGGTTTACGTTTTAAAGATTGAGAAGTAAAGTGTTATCAGGAATACAATTTAAGGGAAATTTTTGTAATTAATCCTAAAATTATTCTACCACTAAGCGAACTCTTAAAATCTGCAAAGAGTAAAATTTCTATAAATTTGATTTTTCCTAAGTAAACTAGTAGCTCAAAAATTCAAAATATTATAATATGCCTACATGACATGATCATAATTGCATTTTCACTTTTAGTAAGAGGCTAAGGTAAAGAGAAAGGAGCAAAGTGTCGTGCTACCCTCTAATCTTGGGGGATGAGAGGTTAGAATTCTTCTACCTCATGATGATAGGAGATTAACCAGGTAATTTAAGTAAGACCTTAAGTGTCATGAGATTAAATGGTTTGGTAGCTTTTCTGGCGCTTAATTGGTTGCACGCAATCAGTATGAGCATAAGGCCCACAAGTAATAAAACATGCTTTTATAATTGAGCATAAAATATCATGCATATTTTCATATATTGCTTGTATGTAAAATATTTTGTGAGAATATTTGTACTTATTAAGTTTTTACTCATTAAATTTATTCATAGTGTAGGGGAGAAACCTACCACCATTAAATATGATGGATTAACAGCAGGCATAGTGGTAGAGGATAGGTAAATGATGCCACCATGCAACAAAATTTTTCGCACGTGCCTTTTAAAATATTTTGAAATAGCAAAACTTATTAAATTATTATTAGTATATTATTAAGGATGCTGACTATGGCATTGGCATACTACTATGTTAATTTTCAAAATAGAGTATTTATATTTGGCATGTAATATAAATACTATGGCAAACGAGTATCCAGTACATCTGCACGAAGAAAGTGCTATATCTCAAAGCTGCATAAGAAAAGGAAAATATCAAAGCAAGTAACAAGATTTTTGAAAAGAAAACTTGGATTGTTCTTTTGGAGTGTAATTTGAGTATAACTTTTGAGTGGAATTTAAGTTATAACTTGAGTTAAAATTATAACTTGAATAAAATTGAGTAAAATTGAATAAAGTTGAAACTAAAAGAACGTGAATTTAAATAAAATTAAAACTTGAGTTGTCTTTTTTTGAGTTTTTTAAACAAATTTGAGCAAAATTCTAAAATTTTGATACCCAAGTTTCTTGTTAAAATGGTTTTAAAGAATTTTAAGATTAAGTCATGGTAAGTAACGGCTCAGTAAACTGGATCGTTACATACTGTGGTCGCAACAATGACATACAAACTATTTTAAAACCATCGGGCGAGCAATGGGAGAAGGCCAATAGATAGAGACATGAGCAACATTTATGATTGCAGCAAAGAAAATATGTGCGTTGTCAGAACCTCAATTTTAGCATGTTCTTAATCAACATACTTGTACAGACGCTTCATGATTTATAACAGTATTTCTTTTTTCGTATCGCTTAGTGTCATTCTTCTCCTCATCAACAAAGTTCGTCTTAGCAACACATTTTTATGTTTCTTATGACTCTCACCATGTGCATGTGGCGGTCATGGCTTTTGGGGTTACCTACATTCTGGGTATGGCCATATAGTGACTTACATCCAGAAGGTATGGTCTTTAGCAATAATGATTCTATTTGCTGCCTTTATCATTTTGTTCCATGTCGCATCAGCTCTCTATTGGATTGTCGAGGAGTTGTCTCCCTTATGAAAACCAAAATCATCAAATAACAAATTGAGAATGAGAAGAATGACATGTAACTATGGGGTCGTTATTTTACATTTTTGAGTTAGGGTAATTTAAGTGATGATCTTAAGTTGAATTTGAATTATAATTTGAATTGAAGTTGTAACTTGAATTTGTGTTTGGATATGCACATTTGAATTAGATTTAAATTGAGAATTTTTTTGAGTTTGTGTTTGGGTAGGTCAAAACTTAAATTTATATTTAGATAGTATTTTAATAAAAACTCAATAGTAATGAAAAATTTTAATAGCATATATATGTGAAATTTTATTCGTCTTTTCGTTGTAAATGTATAAAAAAAATCATCTCAATCAGAATTAAAATGAAAAAGTTATGACATTTTTAAAATAGAAAAAATATTATTCATTAACTTGAGTTTAAGTTTATGAACTCGAGTTGAAAGGAAAACTTAAACTCGAGTTTAGCCCCAAACTCGAATTCAAACTCAAATTTTATAAAAGAACATAAACTTAAATAAAATTATAACTCAAATTTAAATTTTTTCTGAGTTTCGTTAAAAAAAACAACCCCTATGTGACTATGTTTTAGTTGAGCAATACTCAACATTGAACAACCCTTATGTGACTGTTTTAGTTGAGTAATACTCAACATTGAACATTTGAACTGTACTATAACGAATATTTTTTATTTTTTATTTTTGCTAATCAAAACTTGAAGCTTATGCAAATAATAATCTCTATCTCTCTCAAATAACTGCACTGACTAGCCCGGCCCGATCTGGCCCAAGTCTGGCTTCGCCTGTCATTTTCTGCAAGTGGACCCATGGGCCTAAGTATTAAGTCCAGCCCAACCTAGAATGAAGCATCATTTAAAGGATGTTTTCTTACCTTCAGCTCTTTGTTACAAAAAAGATCCATTGATCCTGAGTAGGATTTCACTTTCTGCCTTGAATAAAACGTATCCACACACATAAGGTTTATAGGATCACCTTGATTTCACTAGACAACTCAAGCCGAAACTTGCTTTCAATTGGATTCTAGCAAACGTTCACCTCTTTGCTTGGCTTAAGTTGAGGGCCTCATAAAGGTAGTTTAAGCATTGTGGCAAGAAAATGGTGATATAATCTCCATATCCTATGTATATCAGGTTGACATGGTCATAGAACTTAGGCCTCAGGTATACAATTCACAATTCAAATCATTTCAAATAATATTGAAGTATGCAAAAATATGTCCAAATATTAAAATAATTCAACATCTTTACCTAAATCATGTCATATCAATTTTCAACACCGTCATCATAAAATTTCTCAAATAATGCTACATCAAGTTTTTCTCAGTGTGCCATTTTTCATTTGAATCCAGGTTCTCAAAACACTTTTGATAAACCATTTTCAACTACAAAATCATTTTATCAAATCATCTCATTTAACATAAGTTTTCAAAAGCTTTTGAGCAACTATTTTCATGGTAAGTCAAACCTCATTTCAAGGTAAGTCAATACAAAACATGCTATTAAAAAAAAGGGATACGAAATCATACATCGTTGGCACAAAATATCTACCGAATAAATTGTATATATGCCCTTTGAGTAAAATTTCTGTTCTAATTTAGAAATTTAAATTGTACACTTATTATAATGCATTAAGATAAATTACTATGATATTAGGATAATAAATAATACATATAGGCCATGTTTAGTAGCTTGTATTGTATAAGGTGATTGTATTGTCTTGTATTATCATAATATAATAAGGTGTGTGATGTCATGATGTATTGTACAAGGGGTTAAAATATAAAATTTTAAAATTTTTGGGAATCAAAATCTAATTTTTCAAAAAAAAAATTTGAGGTCAAAATATAAAGTTTCAAAATTTTTAGGGTCAAAATATAAATTTTCAAAATTTTTGGGATTAAAATATAATTTTTTAATATTTAGGGTTAAAATGTAATTTTATAAAAATTGATGGGTCAAAATGTAATTTGTAGAAAATATAAATTTGTATTGTGCCCTTCCATTTTTAAACAACTATAGGCCCTAACATGACTCTATATTGACCCAACCCTGATCCGACTCCCAATTGTGGCCAATCCCAACATAAATCATGAATCTGCTATGATATAATATAATACAATACGTAAAAAATGAGCCGTATTTAATAATATGACATAGACTGTATTAATTTACTATTCGTATTAACTTATATAATATGATAGTCGCATTAAATATTATATTATATATATATTTTTTATTATATAATACGGTGTTCTAATATGGTCAAACAAATATGTTCATAGTTGTCTAATGATTTTGATATAGAATTAGAAAGAGAGAGGAAAAAGAGAAGAGGATCAGTTATAGAGAATGAGAGAGAAATATACATATTCAATATTACTAATCAAGTTTAGTCCTGAAAATAATGAACATAAAAAGAATAAATCTTGAGAAAATTACTGAATTTATAGACAAATCTTAAAGCAATTCTAATCCAAAATCCTAATGCAAATCTATACCTAGTATTTAAACTATTTCTGAATGAAGCCTAAAGATAAATGTAACTTTAAATCCTAAGTAATCTATACACATCTCATTATTCCTATATCATCCCTCATTATTCTCTCCGACAGGCAAACAACTTGAAAAAGTTTCCGTGAGACGTTACTTGACTATGAAATGTTCCGTGGGCGTATGGTGGTCTGTGCAAATTATATATATATATATATATATATATATATATATATATATATATAGTAAGACAAGGGAATCCTTTATATATAATTATATATGAACAGTTACGTTTTTATTAACAATCACCTTGATTACTTTTAAATATAAAAATTTAACAATACGGCGAGATAAGATAATTATTATTGATTTTTTTGTCAATTATTTAATCTATTATAGCTATTGGATTAATGTTGTGTGATATATTTATTTTTTAATTTTGGATTTTAAATCTAGTAAATCCTATATTTATCATTATTCATTGAATTAAAGTTTAAATTTAATAAATAATGTATTTATCAGTAAATATTTCATTAAATTCAATTCCTAATATGATAAATATTGTATATACCAGTAAATATTTCCTTAAATCTAATTCCCAATTTAATAAATATTATATTTACTATTAAATACTTCATCCCGTGACATGAGTTACCACTCTTTGATTATACTACCATTGAATCCAATTTTTTATATGGTAATACTATATTTACTTACTGAATTCGACTCCCATTAATAGAACAAAATAAAGTGTCAAAATTCAAATTACATTACCTCTTCGAATAAACAAAATAAATTTTATATCTATTTTGATAAAACTAATACTTTTTAGGCTAATTATTGTAACATCAGATAACAATACACAAAATATAGGAGTAAGATCGTAATTTAATATTATTATCAGTAATTTAATATTACTATTAGTATTAAGAGTCATAATCCAAAGAGTGCTAATCTCATTCCTCAACACAAATATGTGTTGTTTCCACCAATCCCAATCTTATTACAGGATATATATATATATATATATATATATAAGTAAGATTTTATTTATTTCATTAATTCAAGTTTTACTGTAGTAAAAAATTCTTAAAAACAGTTATATTAACTTTTTATTATAGAAAAAAAATTCTCACATAAATTCACATTAAAAAAAACTCAAATTAACAAACTAAATGATGCTAAATATAAGTATGATTGACTTTTGAATCCCTACTCCTGACAGTAGACACACCATCATATTCAATTGGTGTAGTTATCATTACCACAAATAATGATCACTTTTCTATAACAATACATGCTTACTGTAAATCTATTACTCAGTTAAAAGTTCATATTTTTTACAATTTCATCATAAAAAATAAAAAAGAAAGAAGGAAAGAAAATGATAAGAGTGGATGAGACATCAAACGACTATTCTGTTCTCGCAAACAATTCCCGCAGAAGCAACTCATGGCAGTGGACACATTTAAATACAAGGCAAACGCGACACACACACACACACACACACACACACACACATATACATATATATATATATATATATATATATTACATTGATAAGTTACATTTCATCCTCTATTCTTCTATTTTGAGTTTTTTTTATTTTTTATTTTTTTTATTTACAACAAATGCATGCAAAATCATATCCAAATCAACACGTACAGAATCCTGTTTCCAAAGCATTTCCTTTTCCATTTCTACTGAACCTTTACATTGAATCTCAATCTTTTGTTCATTCTTTGCATTTTTGTTTTTTGTTTTTGTTTTTGTTTTTGTTTTTTTTTTTACTTGCGTGATACAAAAGAGGAAAAATTACATGTGGAAAGCATGAAGCTATATTAGCTCATTGCTTGTTAAGAAGAAAAAAGGTTGATTAAAAAAGGACAATATTCCAGGGAAGTAATAAAAAAATCAATTAAAAAAAGAAAAAAGCAGACACTAAAACTCAATATACATTCACAGAGAACCGAAGAGACACCACCAATTTGTCTCTGTTCAAATGGCCGCAGCTAGTGAGAGTTAATGGAGATGTCTTGAATGCCAAAATTGGCTATCTCAAAATTCCCAATTCTTCTTTTCTTTGTATGAGATGTGTCCTTAGGCTACATTCCTCCGCCTGTTTTGATACCAACAATGATAAGGTATAAATACTAAAGTTTAAAGGTAATACAACAAAGGTAAGGAAAAATATGGCATCCTCATTTTCTATGTTGATATTAAGAAACTATTAAATATTAGAAAGCACAAAAAATAGGACTAGGAATCCTAGAGAAAATCTTATTTAAATTACTTTAGAAACTTGACTAACCAACCATTTTAGAGATGAAAGCGCATACTGTTGAAGATATTCCTAGCGCTACCTGGTTAATGCTAACAATGAAAAGAAACTGGAAAAATTGCCTTCCTGCTTTTACCTGCATAGCCGCTGTTGAAGCCAATAGTGCTTCGCATTCGCCAAGCATCGATTTATCTCGAGCTGCCACGGTAGCAAGTTCTGAGACCAAACTGTTTATGCTCTCCGCCTACAAGAAATAACATAAACTCATGCTAAGTTGAACGCTAGATGCAAAAAGGGAATAAGCGAGACAAAAACCTGCTAACAACAGAACAGGTGATAACAAAAGAAGGAACAGACCAATACATAGAAACATACTAGTACATTAGCTAAAACACCATATAGTAATGAAATGTATTTGTGCATTGACTCCACCACAACTAAAAAATATTCACACCAGATTACAACTTACAGGATTAAGTTTAACCTCTTAACTAGTCAAATACCGATGTGATTATGATAAATTTTCATATCCCAATTGGAATAATCATAGAAAAATGATTCAAAAAAATTTTTTTTTTTTTCGTTTATTTTTATTTTATTTTATTTTATTTTTTTTTTGAGGTAAACTATCAGGGTACAAAAATTGCACCCATCATTGAAGTGTCAACAAAATGTGAATCTCACCCTTGGAAGCAGAGTGCAAATAGATGATGCCATTGCCTGCATCACATCAACAGCTGAGCAGATAGCTATTTTCAAAGAATCAATATCTGCCTGCAAAAGTGAAGGATATGAAATGACGCTGAGGGTTTTATTTTCAAAAATGAATTCCAGTGAACTGATATAAACTAACATACCCTTGCCCCTCCAGTAACTGGAAGGCGAAGAGTGCTCGCCTCCAAATCTTCTACAGCCCCAGATAAAGAAGTGATATGATCTCTTTCAAGCAAAGCCCACTCATCAAGGTAGCCCATCTGAATCATCACGGTTAACCAAGGATTTAGCACATTGAGATGTCTAACCAAACGATCATGCTTGGATGTGGACAGAATAAAAAATGCAAAAGAAAATAAAGAAGATAAAAGCCATACTCAGTAAAGCCCATAAATAATTATGTCAGCTTCAACAATTAATGAATTATATGGATTAAAAAAGAAAATGCATAGTAAAACCTTTTTGACTCAGAAAATGTTCCGATATAATATTGAATAAATGTCATGAATTAAGCGGATCATCATAGCAAGAAACAGGCATTACTTGATCATTCAAAACTGAATTCAGTTTAAGCTCAAGCTTCAGCTGCTGAAGATTGATTCTTTTCCTGATTACTGAATCCCACAGATTTAGTGTAGCGCTCCAGACGTTGAATAGAGTTCTCTGCACCATCAAATGAAGGTACGTAAAATTAGAACATTGCAGAGCTTCAACTACACTGTGAAATAAGTAAAAGTTTAGAGAACAAACAATAATTGAAAGGATGTCTTCTACACAAACTGACCAACTTCTGGAAAATACTAATTTTGCTACAACTACAGAATACAAGACATTCCTCCATTGCATTATTAACAGAAAGTCAATACAACAAACTGCAAATATCTAACCCTTCGTGGATAGGTGTTGTGAACAAGAATCCTTAGAGTGTCTTTCCATTACATATTGTTACCAACAATCACCATATGAGACGATTGAGAAGGTTAAAATAGGCATGAAATGCTAGCAATAGTGAAATCAAAATCCTACCTCCGCTGTTACTTTCTGGAAATAAAGAACTCTCCGTGAGCGGGCATTAGCAAATCTCCATTGCATGTATCTGTTGTATAGCAGCCGTAGCTGATGAGCATCTTCAATATAGTTTGATCCCTTCTTTCCCTTCCTAAAATCCGCAATAAAACTAAGCACAGAATTTGAATTGGCTGGTTGATTAGACGTGGTTGATGCCCTTATCCGAGATGGACTAACGCCTCTAGAAGGCGGAGTAGACGGTCTTGTTCGAGACGGACTGACACCTCTTGAAACAGAAGATGACAGCATTGAGGTCCTGCTAGGAGAGGGTGGTCTCGACCCGACAGAGGGCAAAGACTGAGATCTGAACACAGAGTTTGCGGAAACTAATCTATCTGATAAAATTGTAGAAACAAGCTTGTGAGCTCCAGATACCTGCAATGAATTATCATCAACTAAATTTGCTCCGATCCTGCTCTGGCACTATCCTCAAGTGATAACAGCCTTGCGGTGTCACTAGAAGATTTTTGTAGAGGTTTCCCATTCCATCTGATGAAGGGACCCTCCTCAATGACGACAACCCAGTTGCCGGAACAGGCGTGGTAAGAGGTCTACCCGTCCTATCAGAAAGATCTACACTTCTATTAAGCGCATTGGTAGACACCTTTCCACCTATTCTACTAGGCCATCGATGCTGATCTACCAAACGGCTATGCAAACCATCCACTGGTCTAGAATTCTCCGATTGATCAGCCACATTTTTCCCTCTAAGCGGGCTTCGCTTTCTCTCTGGCGTTGCCTTTCGCACAGCACTAGGCGTTTCGACCTGCTTATGCACCACATTAGAAGACGACCGTAGAGTCCGTTCGGACAAAGCATTAGTCGCTGGTTTTTCCTTCTTACTAACGGGAATAGAAATTGTATCAGACTGAAAGGAAACACTCAAACTTCGCATCGTGGAAGGCCATAAACTCTCCGGCATTCGACCACCGGCTACCCTTCTGGATGCTAAATGCATATCTACAGATGAATCCTGAACCGGCGTGGACGGACTTGGGGGTGAAGGGGGTGTTGAGGGCCGCCTTCTATCCACCGAAATTGACCTTTTCTGAACCAATTGAGAAGATGTGGGTCCTGTTCTCGTGAGGTTCGGTGACGGGCAACGCCGGGGGCCAGAGGGCGTCGACGGAGACGGTGACTTGTACCTAGAAGGAACATCTCTCGTTCGAAGGCGGCCGGTGGTGAGGACATTGTTCTTCTCTGAGGGAACCAACGGTGGTCTTGGGGTCTCCACTGTTCTCTGCTTCCGAAATGCTAAATCTGATTTACATACATCCATCCACTCTAATCAAACTAGACAACATTGATAAAACCGATCATTTCATATAACCAAACCAATCGAATCTAACGTCAGCCTTGCCTTGGCTTTCATCTATTCCGCATTCAATGGCATAACACAAGCCGCTCAAAAAAGAAGATCCTTTTCCCTGTAATAAATCCGCCACAGATGCAAAAATGTTAAGAAAGTAAGATGCAAATGACTCGGCAGGGGAGAAAAAGCAAAGAATATAAACGCCTGGAAAAGAAAAAGGGAAAGAAAAATTGAATTAGTACACTTCTTTACACAGAAGCAGATCTGATTGAGTATCTATACCAGGATTACAACTCATAAACGCAAATGAGTACTGTTCTTTTGGCAAGATAAGCCCAAAATTGCTGCAGATCAGGCCATGGGAGAAGAGGGCCAAAGAAGGGTTAAACTACATTTGTTGAAAAACGGGTCTCAGAGAAATGCGGAAAATGGCGCAACGTGCGTAAACAGTTATCATTAGAGATTGACTTTAGATAGTTAACCCATAAACTGCATTGCAGGGTAAAGAGATCCCCTCAGCAATTGGGGGAGAGGAGATACTGGAAGAGTGGACTACTGGGTGGAGGGGAAAGAAGAGGGTGTAGGATAAGCTCAAGAAGGGGTGCGTAGGATAAGGGATTCTCTCTCTCTCTCTCTCTCTTTCTCTGTCTCTTTTTATTTTTATTTTTATTTTTATTTTATTTCCCTTTTGTCCCTCTCACGGGACGGGAGTGCCATGGTCGGCAGGCTGGAAATTGGTTTACTCTAAAACACAACCCCACTGACCTTAAACTATACACTCTCTTCTTCTCTCCCCACTCTTTTTCATGAAAGGGAAAACTAAAATGGAAGTATTTAAAAACTTGCACAATAAAAAGCTCTCATTTTTCCCTTTCTCTCCCAACTTTTTCTTAAAGAAAGACAAAATTATGCATCTTCTGATCAGCTTCATTACATGTGGACTCTCCCTATCATGATTTATGTTGTTGTTTTTTTTTTTTAAATTTTTTTTTTTGCTTTTACAAGTTCAAAAAAAAAAAAAAAAAAAAAAAAATCAAATCTCTATTAACTACTTGTGTTTATTTTTACACAACAATATTTTATTATTTTAATTATTAAAAGACATTTAATTCATTAATTAAAATTATGAGATTAAAATTATTTTTAATTTATATATATTTTTATAAAAAAAATATTATATCAAATTACAAATTATACAAATCATAATTCGAACATAGGCGAATCCAAACCAAATAACCCATAAAAGATTGAACTTGCAGATGTTAATGTCCTTTGGGGAAATGGGAATTTGGGATGAGACAAAGAGGTCCACGTGGAAGAGAGATTGCTGTCCGTCCCCATTAATTTTTACAGTGTAAAAATATACAAAAATCCCCACAAACAAAATTATGAATAAAATAGACACAAAATAATTTTGGGGAGACAGGGTTACATGGGAAATTTTTGTTAAAATATCATTTTCTGTTTGACTCCAGAATTCATTTTTCAAGATTTAGGAACGAAAATCCATAAAAACCAGGAAACTTCCAAATTTTTAATCTGGAAAAACAAAATCAAGGCCTTTTTTTTCCATTAATTACAAAATTATTAGTGAAATGAATGTCTGCATTTAACAGGTTCGTGTCTCTCCTGTGGAAGACATGCTCAGTGTTTCACTGCTCATGCAATCTCTCCACGGCAAAATTTAAAAACAAAGGAGAAAAAGAGATTGTTCATTGAATCGAAAATAAAAAAGCCTAAAGTTGACGCCAAATTAAACCAATTATATCCATTTTCTTTTATTTAGTTCAACAAAAATACCAAATAAAGTATAGTTGTAATATAAATACTTCTCCTAATAAAGTCGTAAAAGAATAAAAAAAAAAAAAAAAATTACTGCATAACCAAAAAGTTTTGCAGAAAATTGAAATCCTACCAATACACAAAATCCAAACTCCAAAAAACCAAAATCTATAATGAATTCTCTCGAACAAGGATTTAATCACTTTCAAATTACAGAAAAAAATTCATCAAAAAAATATTTATCGATTGCACAAAAAAAAAAGTGATAAAAATCGAAATCCTGTGAACACTAGTAACAAAATCCAAATAGCGAAAAATCCCAAAAAAAAAAAAAAAAAAAAACGAAACAAAAGAAAATCTCACCTCTAAATTAACCGGATGGAAAATCTCTAAACACAGAATTCAATCGCTCCAAAATCCAAATAACCAATCCCTACGAACACCGAATTCGTAACGCGGAATTCAAACGATCGATCTCTCGGCAAATCAGAATCGAAACGAGACAAAGATGGTTATGGCTCGAAGCGATCGCCGGAGAAGGAAAGAGTCGCCGGTCGGTAATCGGAAAGGCGGAAATTTCCCGGCGGGAAGTCTTCGTTTGAATCGGATACTAAGTCGGAGAGAGAGACAGACGGAGAGAGATAGAGAGATGAGAGAGAGGGGGGAAGAAATCGAGGCGGTTAAGGAAATTACTAAATAATAAAAATAAATAAATAAATGAGAAACGTCACTAATTAATAATAAATTTATTTGAGAAGTCGTTAATAATTATTGATTGAAATATATTATGAATATATAAATGCCGGGAAACGGTTTCAGTTGAATGGGACTAATGTAAGATGTCGTTGTTTTTCGCGCCACCTACTTTTAATAAGACTTCCTTAAAAGCTGTGTTTATTATTTTTTTCTTAGTAAATATGATTTTATATTGTGGTCATTTATTTTTATTCTTTTTTTTTTATTTTGTTTTGACTATTTTTAATGGACACGCACATATAATATGTGTGTGTTTTTTTTTTAATATATGTTTAAGTATTTTTCTCCACTTTATCTTTTTTTTAATATATTAATGTCGTGATGAGTCAAATATCATGTTAAAGATTTGTGAATTCGTTACGTTATAGTGGCTTTACAATGAGTTTTTTTTTAAAAAAAATGTGAGATTTATTTATTTTTTCCTCTCATTTATTGATTTTTACATTTTACATATCAATGCTTACCATACATTTTAAAATTACAACATCTTAAAGATTTGGTTCTAGAGGGGTGTTTTGGCCTAGATGATAACAGCATTGAGGTCCTCAAATATGACTGGAAGTCGTTAAAGGTATTGAGTGATAATTACTTCTCTTTAGGATGTTCTTTTGTTGTTTCAAATTATAATATTTTCTTATTTCATTTTATTACGACATAGTGTTAGAAAGAAGTTAAATGTAATACATATATATATCATTTGAAATGACATTTGAAGACGGACAAAATGAGCCCACATGCATATCGCTCATCTAGGAGATTTGGGTCTTAATTTCTAGAATGGAGTGGTGAAAATAAGGTGAATTTAGTAGGTTGAAAGTTGAGATTATCATTTCTTAGTGAAGCATTTGTTTTGATTGGACTATTTTGTTTCTCTAAAATTTTATTTTATCTCCTTATTATTTATGTTTTTAGACTGTTAAAAGAGATATGAAGTCATATATTAAAATTAATTTTTATCAATCTGAATAACCCAACCCTACATGAAATTACCTAAAAAATTATAAATTTATAAACTTAAGAGAGTATCACAATCAAAATTTTTTTCAACTTATACTAATTTAATGGGCTCAATTTTTTTTTAGCTCAATCCGACCCTATCCGCTGATTTACACCCCTAGACTAATGTAAGAAGTCGTTGTTTTCGCGCCACCTACTTTTAACAAGACTTCCTTATAAGCCGTTTTATTATTTAATTTTTTTGAAAGCCGTTATTACTTTCCACATTTTCTTTTCTTTTTTTTTTTTCTTTTTATTTTGAGAATTATTTTCTTTTTATTATTTTTCAAAAGAGGAAAACGATAAGAGAGAGAATTCTTTTTTTTTTTTTTTTTTTTTTTTTTTTTTTTTTTTTTTTTGCGAGTAAGCTGAGAGTAAAAAACATGAGAGATATTAATAATAGGTTTTTTGGAGTTCGTTGTTACGTAATTAAACTCTATACAGTTTTTTTTTTTTTTTTTAATGTATATTTAGTTAATTCGTAGTTACCTAATTTTATTAGTCAAACTAGTTTTTGATATAATTAGTTAGCTATAATTTCCTCCAAAAAATCTCAATACTTGTCATGAAAAAAAAAAAAAAAATCATATTTACTGGATGTCTTCATAGTTGTCTCATGAAAATAGCACTGTCTACTAAATGGATCAAATCTTTTTAAAAAAATACTAACTAGATCAGATTGGGACTAATAAGATTTAGGCCTCGTTCATTTTGCAGATTCGAATTTTCAATTTGAGCTGAGATGTGACAGAGCTTTTCACTGTAGCAGAAAAAGTTAAATGTGATATTTTTTTAGAACTTTTTACTGTAAAAACTCTAAAACTGAAAACTTGAATCGGTGAAATAAACGAGACCTTAATATTTCATGATCCATTAATAAACTGTGTGACAAAAACCAATTAATAAAATAGAATTTTCTTTTTCTATTTGTGACTACTAGTTGAACGCCACATGCCATACACTTGAAAAGTAATCAAGTGTTAAGTTTTCATTATTGAAGTAATATTTAAAACATATAATATTTGAATACAAAATCCTAAGGAGGAACCAAAATAAAAAATAATAATAAAGTTTTAGGGCAAGAAGCCTAAAAAAATTTAAAAAAAGGATTAAAATGAATAAATAAATAAGTTTTAAGATATAAAGAACCAAAACAAAAATATAAATTTTTGAGGTAAAAATAAAAAATGGGTCAAAAATGACCGAAAAGAAGAAATAAATAAGTTTTAGAACGATTAGCAAAAAAAACTAAATTTTAAGATAAAAAGGAACCCAGACAGAAAAAATAAAATTTTGGGACGAAAATTAAAAAAAAAAAATAAAAAGACTAAAATAAAAAAATTAAGGTAAAATTAAAAAGAAAACACTAACTAAAATTATGTAGTTTTGGTTGAAAAGTGCACTGTAATAAGTACATATTCACATTTTATATATATATATATATATATATATATATATATAGACATAAAATAGTGAAATCCTCGACACACATACAATAGTGCACCAATTTCTACAGTTCTTCTACTCATTATTATAGATTTCCCAGGCCAGCTTATTTAACAATATAGCCAGCTATTTGGCATAAAAAAAAAAAAAAAATGCATCTCTATCTTTAACTCCTTATTTATCTTTTCACAAAAATTTAAATTCCTCATCTCTGCTCCGATTTTACCATAAAAATATGTTAATCCGTTATATTTGTGGATAAATTCGGACAAATAGTGTATGAAAAATACACTAATAATAAAACAAAATAAGGTGGGGGTGGTTGAAGGAGTACCCGCGTGACACATGCAATGATCACCTCCCATCAATGATAATTAAACAGCATAACCTAATACCTAAACCTCAGTACTAATTTGAGTTTAAAAATATTAATTACTTTACTAAATTGAGTTTAAAAATATTGATTACTTTTCCCTTTAAAAAATTGATTACTTACACATGTAATTGTACTTTACCACTTAAGCATCTACATAATTTAAAAACTATTGTAATTAGATTACCAAATAATGTTTTAATAAAGATCTTATCATCACTTTTGTTCCTATGTTTTCATTAATTTGAAAGCTAGTGAAATGTCAATACTATAAATCTCAAAAAGTCCAAAACAACATTCAATGCCAGACAGCTATAGAAATTTGATTGCTAAGTAAAAGCTTGTATTGCCCCCAATACAATAAGATATTTGTAAATGATTGATTAGTATTAAAGCTATAGATCAAAATTTTAAACTTTTTGTATAATCTTTGACCCTCCAAAGCAAGCAATGAATTAAACAACATCATTACACCATCCCTTTCTATGACATGAAGATGGAAGAGAATTTCATTCTGTTATCCAGGGAAAAAAAAAAAAAAAAAAATTATAGTGGAAATTTGCTTTTATTTCTTCTGTTATCCACCTAAATACATGGGCATTGTTCAAATTTAAGATTCATGGAGACCTTTGTACCTAGTTGCTTATTTTAAGTATATATAAAAAAGAAGGGTATTGTTCAAATTTAAGATTCATGGAGACCTTTGTACCTAGTTGCTTATTTTAAGTATATATAAAAAAGAAAACCCTTTTTAAAAAAAAAAAAGTATAAAAAAGAAAACGTTTCACCCTGAATAAAATTTTTCCATTAATGACTTGCAAAATTGGAATAGATTTGACTAGGGACAAAGTCAGGCTGGACATTTGCTTAGTTAACATGACGAGAACAAACTGATCTTCACTATTACTTAAATCCATAATTTGATAAAGAAGTTTTCATTCCAAGTACACAAGATACTATTTGATTTTCACATTTTTAGCAATTAATTACAACTAAATGGACTTATTTAGTTCACTGATTTAAAACAAAAAATACGACTCGCTTTAGAGAAACATAATCAAGATCATTTCTAAAAGTTGCTTTTGCTACATATATTTTTTTATTTAAAGTCCTTGACCTTGTCACAACATTTTATTTTCTTTTGATAGATCTTTATTTATTTATTTTAATTTACTTTACTCTTCTTTGAAATAATCATCATTGGTGTTACTAATCTATAATAAATTAATGTTATTTTATCAATGGCCCTCTAATATATTCACTTCACTATAACAAATATCATTATCAATAGCTAACCAAGCTATTAAGCACTACTAATAGCATTTTGTGGAGCATTAAGACATCGGAAGCTATTAAAAGTCCTACGAAAACATAGTGGTATGAGAACGATATGAAAAACACTACAAAATTGAGATCTTATAATGATTTAGACATGTTATTTTCATCCACTTACATCTATTTGGCGTTGTTACAGTACAGATCAATAGCTTTTCTCCCTTGTTATATTCATACTCTTGTAGTTTTTTAAAATTATTATTGAATATTTTACCAATAGTAAAAGTAATACATACTAACGTCCTATCTACTTTCATTATTTTAATATCCTTTTGAATTCATTCAAATAGATGGTGATTCCGAGCAACATTTTACATCCAAATAGGAACATTCAAATTAAACATAAAAACATTCAATGTAATAATTGTTATCAGTATCTACAAAGTTGGCAATAATATGTTTACAACACAAGTCACACCATTTACCCACAACTTTAACATTAAAAACAAGTAAAGAATACAAAGAAATAGCTAGAGATATCAAAGTATCCAAAACGTTTAGTCAAATGAAATGGTTAAGTAAATAATCCATCTTGACAAAATGCTCTAACAAAAAGGTTATCTCCTCCAGCAAAGCAACTATTGACTTGTCACAAAATTAGTCCAATTAATTAATTAAAACATATAAATTGATTAACTAATAAAGCACAAAAAGAAAAAACTACATAAACCATACAACTAAACAACATAACAAATTTCACTATAAAGGCAGAAACTTGTGAGCAAGAGCACTTGAGTTTTCTAGGACACTAACAACAAGTGCCTACGAGTTAACTCTCATCTTGATTGTTAAGTAATAGTACAATTAAAATTCTAATGTCTAAAATAGGTCATTTTTTTTAGTAATGGACATACAATCATGAGAGTCAGAGATAAATGAATACTAACTTTTGAGAAACTACGTTAAAATCTTTGCAAAACTACGTCAAAAGAACAAGCTACAGGAGACCAACCAACAACATAAAATACAACAACATGAAAATCATATGCCAAAAGTCCTTCTCTAAGCTCATTCTAAGAACATCATAAAGAAATGGCAGACCATGTTATACACAAGCACTAGAGACGCTAGAGTTATATCAGCTTGATAACACTACACACAGACATGATAATTAACACAAAGTAGAAGGTAATGGTAGAGTAGCACATTTTATAAAGTTGAAGTGCCTTGGATACCATAGTTTTACATATTATCACTATTAAGGACATATCGGTTTAGCAACAAGTTCTCAGCAAAATAAAATTCTATAGTGACCATTTATGGATTATAGTCCACGGCAAAATACAAAATGGGTAAGCAGGAAAAGAATAGTCAGTTGATGCATGAGTATTCTATAATATTACCTCCATAAGTCGGGGACTGACAAGATACTTGGTGTCATACAAGAAACTTATAATTGAGAAAAATCAGAAGGCAAAGGAACACCTGAGTAATCCAAGCAAAGCCCTTAGCAAACACCTCAGTGAGAAAAGGATTGTCACCTCACTTGCTGCTCTCGCAGAGCTCAACCTTCATCCATGTTGCCATTATCAAACAACAAAAACTTAAAAGACTAACGAAAGTCACACGGCAAATCTAAATTCTTACCGCAATTAAACTAGTTAATGTTTTGAATTTTTATCTTTTGATTCGGCCCAAAATCTTCCAGCCAAAACCGTTTGGCTTGCATAATGGTGATTAAAGGGGCTTAATGGCTGAGCTTAATTGTCAGATAATGGCCAGCTTAATGGTTAGTTATGGCTTCGGTTTTTCTTCTTAAAATCCGAACCTAGCTATGGTTTGTGGTCGGATTCATCTAAGAGGAAGGAGCACGGTTTTGCACCATAAATATTGGACCATAATTGTGTGATTAAGTTCCATAATTCATTGTCTCAAAACCCCTTTCTTAAGAGCCTATATAAGGCTTGTAACACATGAAGGAGAGCACTCACTTGCACTCGTACACTCTTCTCCTCCACTCTCTCGGTTTCTCTCTTATTTTTGAGTTCTTTGTGCGTTTTCCATTTTGTAGTTTAGTTTATGGTGATCGAGGGAAGGTCTGAGTTTTAGTTCGCCGGACGGTTCTGATAATGCTTCGAGCTCCATCGTTGTCATTGTATCCTGAGAAAAGGACGTCTAATGTAACCTCAAGCACTTGTCGGAGGGCATGAAGATGTTTTAAGGAAAGTGTGGTTCACATGCCTCGACATCCTTGCCTTGACACGAATGTCGAACTAAAAAAACTACTAGATGCAGGCTTTGTTTTGTAATTTTTATTTTTTGATTCGGCCCAAGACCTTTTAGCCAAAACTGTTTAGCTTGCATAATGGTGATTAAAGGGGCTTAATGGCTGAGCTTAGTTGTGAGATAATGGATGAGCTTAATTGTGAGATAATGGCATGTTTAATGGTCAGTTATGGCTTCGGTTTTTCTTCTTAAAATCTAAACCTAGCTATGGTTTGTGGCCGGATTCATCTAAGAGGAAGGAGCACGGTTTTGTACCATAAGATCAGACCATAATTGTGTGATTAAGTCCCCTAATTCATTGGCTCAAAACCCCTTTCTCAAGAGCCTATATAAGGCTTGTAACACAGGAAGGAGAGCACTCACTTGCACTCGTACACTCTTCTCCTCCTCTCTCTCAGTTTCTCTCTTGTTTTCGAGTTCTTTATGCATTTTCCTTTTTGTAGTTCAGTTTCTGGTGATAGAGGGAATGCCTGAGTTCTAATTCGCCGGATAGTTCTGATAGTACTTCGAGTTACCGTTGTTGTCGTTGTATCATAGAAAACAGACGTCTAATGTAACCTCAAGCACTCAGTAGAGTGGACAAAGCTATTTTAAGGAAAGCGTGGTTCACGTGCCTCGACATCCTTGCCTTGACACGAATGCCGGATTGAAAAAACCACTAGATGGAGGCTTTGTTTTGCAAATTTTGGACCTGTTTAGTTCGCTGATTCGAGTTTTTGATTCGAGTTGAGATGTGACTTTATGTAAGAGCTTTTTACTGTAGCAAAAAAGTTAAATGTGATTGTCCGATCTCAAGTTGGATGAGAAGGCAAAGCAACTAAGAGCTTTTTATTATAGCAAAACTCTAATTCTAAACTCGAATCGGTGAAACGAACGAGACCTTTATTTTTTTATTCGGCCCAAGACCTTCCAGCCAAAACCATTTGGCTTGCATAATGGTGATTAAAGGGACCTAATGGCTGAGCTTAATTGTGAGATAATGGCCAGCTTAATGGTTAGTTATGGCTTCGGTTTTTCTTCTTAAAATCTGAACCTAGCTATGGTTTGTGGCCGGATTCATCTAAGAGGAAGGAGCATGGTTTTGCACCATAAAGATTGGACCATAATTGTGTGATTAAGTCCCAAAATTCATTGTCTCAAAACCCCTTTCTCAAGAACCTATATAAGGCTTGTAACACATGAAGGAGAGCACTCACTTGTACTAGTACACTCTTCTCCTCTTATTTCTCAGGTTCTCTCTTGTTTTTGAGTTCTTTGTGCGTTTTCGTTTTGTAGTTCAGTTTTTGGTGATAGAGGGAAGTGTTGGAAAATAATGGCATCGAGTGCGCAGCGGAATTTAAAAATTTTAATCAAAGTCAAAGCCAAACAAGAACATGTTCATGATGCTATATAACATAAATACTAAAGATCTAAATCATACCTTTTGAGATTTCAGAAAAACGCACGTCCCGATGATCAAAGCGTTCCAAACAAAGAACCGGAAGAGCCTCAACCAACTGGTCTTCTTTGCTATTCTCGTTTCCACGATCGGTGTGCGGGTGGGCACACTTCGCTTAATCTCCTCTTTGGTATTCTTAATCTCCTTCCAATCACAAGAGAGCCAAAGAAAAATTGTTCTTGATAATTAAACAATTTTTCCTCTTGGAATCTCTTATCAATAGCCTCAAAAAGTCTCTCAAGTGATCTAATGAGTAATGAGACTTAATAGGCTATTTATATTTGTTTAGGAAGTCATACTTCCGTAACAATTAGGTTTCCCAAAGATTTAATCGCATTCGAGTCGATTTTGCCACATCAAGACGCGTTACGCTGTTACAACCGGGCCGACCGGGAGACAGAGACGTTATAACTCACCGGTCGACCGGTCCTTCACAAACCGGTCTACCCACCGGTCGACGACCGGTCGACCGGACCGGTCGACCAGGACCGGTCTACCCACCGGTCAACCTGTCTCAAGATCGATGAAAGTTGTTTTTCTAGTTTTTCAACATGGGAAACTTGCATAGAGCCTCGGTTTTGATTCAAGCAACCCAATAGAGAAATTGCCGATCAAAACAAATCATATAATAGTCTTCCCATATTAAACAACTCTTAAAACAATAATTCAACCAATTTATCTAGAATTAATTTATCAATTAATTCACCCGATAAATCACTCATGAATTAACTTTGAACCTCTTTTACGGAAATAACACAAGTTACCAATATGTAGGAAATACACCGTGTCGTTATAGGAAATTAAGTGAGCTAGCAAAGGGACCCGATGGACATATATAAATCAAGCTCCTATAATCACAACGCTACTTGTAAACCAACAAGTCCGTCTCATGATTATAAAACTCTAGCGCTATTCCACTAAAAGCCTAGAGCTGCACTCTCGATTCATATAGCGTATTTACAAAGCTCTAATTAGCTCTAGTCCATGACTCAATATATTAGTATGTCATCCCCATAGGATATCCATAATCGACTTGAGGTCAAGTTCTGTTTTACCTTCCCGATTACATTTATCTTATGTTCCATTATCAAACCATTGGAAAAATACTATTCATACTATTACAAATAGTAAACCATTAGATAACACAGAGTAGTCTAATAGCCGAGCGCTCGTATTTTCCAATCCACTGATAATGCATAAGAGGATATCATTGACTCTTTATAGGAGCTATGGATTCCACTATCTATGAATAACGAATCTCACGATACACGAGTCATACCCCAATGTACCGCAAGCGTACCTTTTACATAATGTCGGGATGTCTCCCTTTAGTACATCAAAGGATACAAGTCACGTATACGGGTTCATCATCCATCTCAGGGTTAAGATGACAACATCTAATTCGTCAAAAGTGAATTGTTTTATTCAAACAAATTATTAATTAAAACAATTCATCTTTGGTCCGATCCAATATAGATTTCACCATTAGAAACTATATCAATGTCTCTACCCATGGAGTCCCACCTCTGACGACCAAGACAAGCCGTCTCCGTTAGGAAGTAGACAACATAACAATCTTAACATGAATAAAGCGCCCAACTTTATTCCCTCGATTGTGGATCATAAGATTTAGACTATCATCTTTAGATTCTTGTCTTCCGCATGTTCTTCACATTACATGCATGATCTAAAGATTTAGAATGACAGTCTCAGACTTTTTGTTTGCTTATCATACATTCAACTATTATGAACATAAAGAGGACAATATATAGATATATAAAATAAACAAATCTTTATTAATAGTCAAAATGTCTCGAAGAAAATTGTTACATTTATTCCTAAGGGCATAAACGCTAACAATCTCCCACTTGCACTTAAGTGAGTAAATGTGACATGCTACGCATCCCCATAGCCTCGACATGCTTCTCGAAGACCTTAGCCGGCAGGGCCTTCGTGAACGGGTCACCATATTGTCCTCTCGACGCGATTTTGCATATTTCCACATGCCCTTCTTCAATAAAGCTTCTTATCACATGATACTTCCCGTCTATGTGCTTACTCATTTTCCGATATCTTGGTTCTTTGGTGTTAGCTATTGCCGCACTTGTTATCACAAAGATAGTCTCAATGGCTTATCCACACCAGAACAACTTCAAGATCCATCAAAATTTGCGAGCCACACCGCTTCTTTCGAAGCATCACTAGTCTGCCACATACTCGCCTTCCATCGTTGAGTCGGAAGTGCAAGTTTGCTTGACACTCCTCCAAACGATGTAACCGCCTCCCGGAGTAAAGACAGAACCCAAGTCGATTTCCTAGAATCCAAACAAGATTGAAAATCAATCAGATATCCTAGAGGTGTTAAATCCTCCCGGAATATACCAAAGATATAATTTCTAGTTCTCCAAGATACTTGAATATATGCTTGACCGCAACCCAGTGGTTAGGTCCTGGATTCGGATCAAATCGACTTACAATCCCAACCGCATGGCAAATGTCCGGTCGAGTACAAAGCATTGCATACATGAGGCTCCCCGACTGCCAAGCATAAGGCACCTTCGCCATGTATTCTCTTTCTTCGGATGTCTTAGGACAATCACTTGTTCGAAAAGAGTAATTCCACCTAGATGGTTGCCCACCTTTCTTGGAATTCGCATTGCATACTTCTCGAGAATTTTATCTATGTATGAAGCCCGAGAGAGAGCTATCATTTTGTTCTTTCGATCTCTTAAGATTCAATGCCTAGAACATAATTAGCTTCTCCTAAGTCCTTCATGTCAAACTGCTTTAGTAAGCCAAACTTTGACCGATGATAAAAAGCCCTACATCATTGCCAATAAGTAGAATATCATCAACATATAACAAGAGAAAAACCACTTTCCATCTTGAATATGTTTATAAACACAAGGTTCATCCATATTCTTTGGAATCCAAAAGTCTTGACCACTTGGTCAAATCTTTTGTTCCAAGAACGGAAGCTTGTTTTAATCCATAAATGGATTTCAACAACTTGCAAACTTTTCCCTCTTGACCCTTAGCCCCAAAGCCTTCGGTTGTACCATGTAGATACTCTCCTCAAGATGGCCGTTCAAGAACGCCGCCTTGACATCCATTTGCCGATCTCGTAGTCGAGAGCAGCCGCAATGGATAAGAGAATGCGGATGGACTTAAGCATGGCTACAGCGAAAAAAGTTTCCTCGTAGTCGATTCCTTCCTTTTGCGTGTATCCCTTAGCTACCGGTCTAGCCTTATAGGTTTCGACCTTTCCTTCTGCATTTCTCTTTCTCTTGTAGACCCATTTACACCCAATGGGCTTAATCCCATCGGGAAGATCTACAAGTTCCCAGACTAGATTAAAATCCATAGATTTCATCTCGGCTTTCATGGCTTCTGTCCGAGGGTTTGCATCAACATCCTCCATAGCTTCTTTGTAAGTATAAGGATCTCTGTCATGTTCCGGAGATTACGCCAAAAAGGTTTCCCCATTAGCCATGAATCTCTCAGGTTCATGTCTGATCCTCCCACTACGCCGAAGCCCCTTAGATTGTTGTTGGGTTTCCTCTTCTACTCTGATTGGATCGGTTTCCAAAGGAACAGTTGGTATGACTAAGTCACTCGACATTTCCTCAAGCACTATTTTGCTACGAGGCTTAAAGTCGTTCATGTAACTTTCCTCAAAGAATGTTGCATTCGTTGAAACCACGACTTTATTTTCCTTGGGATTATAGAAATAACCCCCTTTCGTCCCTCTTGGATAACCTACAAAAATGCATACTTCTGAACGTGCTTCCAACTTGTTCGCTTCCTTGTCCGGGACATGTGCAGGACACCCCATATGCGAATATGGTTCAAGGATGTCTTCCTGCCCGTCCACAACTCGTGAGGAGTTTTAGGAACCGACTTTGTTGACACGTTGTTCGAAGATAACATGCGTTTGTAAAGCATATCCCCGAAAGATATAGGCAATGTCGAATAACTCATCATGGACCGTACCATGTCCAACAAGGTTCTATTTCTTCTCTCCTACACACCGTTCTGTGGAGTGCCAGTGCGATTAAATGGGATAGAATCCCATTCTCTAATAAGTATCCGGTGAACTCATCGAGAGGTATTCTCCACCTCGATCGGATCGAAGTGCCTTTATGGGTTTACCTAGTTGCTTTTCCACTTCAGCCCGAAACTCCCGAATTTATCAAAAGTTTCGCTTTTGTGATGCAATAGGTACACATAACCATATCTTGAGTAATCGTCAATAAAAGTGACGTAATACTCATACCCTCCTCTTGCCTTGATGTTCATGGGACCACAAACATCACTATGCACAAGTTCAAGAACACCTTCGGCCCTATTGCCTTTAGACCCAAATGGTCTTTTTGGTCATTTTGCCCTCCAAACAAGATTCACATTGGGGTAAGGACTCAACCTTTAAAGAACTTAAAGGTCCATCTTTTACCAACCTCTCAGATCCTGTTAAGGCTAATGTGACCAAGTCGCAAATGCCAAAGATATGTCTCATTAGAGTGAGAAGTTTTAAGCCTTTTAGAGTTATTAACAACTTCAGTGTTTAGCAGTGAGTCCATCTTTGGTTTGATAAAATATAGATTATTTTGCATCCATCCATCACATATAAAAGACTTGTTTTTACGAATCACAACTTTATTATTAAAAGAAACTAAATAAGAATCTTTAAATAAACAAGCAACAGAAATAAGATTCCTCTTAAACTGAGGAACATAAAAACAGTCTCGCAAAAATAAACTCCTATAACTATCAAAATAAAGATGGACGTCTCCCACTTTGCTTCAGCCAACACTAGTGTTCCATCGCCCATCCTCAACGTGAAGCTTTCATTTAGAAGACTTCTCGCTTGCTTGAACCCCCACGCAGAAACACATACATGATTAGTTGCTCCGGAATCTATGACCCGCTTGTCATTGGATTCCTCAACTAGACATGCTTCCACAATCAAAAGATCACACTCACCTCCTTTGCCTTTAACGGCTAGGGTAGTCTTTGCAATTCTTCTTCATGTGCCCCACCTTCCCGCAATGAAAGCATTTAAGCTTGTTCGGGTTCCTCTTCTTCTTGTTCTTGCCCTTGTTTGGCGGAACTCAAGAACTCTCCTTCTTAGCTACTTGCTTCTTCTTTCCATTCCCGAAGGGGTTTGGAAGAAGATGCCTCAGCAAAATTGGCTTCCACTATAGTCGACCCCTTGATCATCCGCTCGAACTTTTGGAGTTCTTGCATCAACTCTGTCAGGGTTATATTCTGTCTAGCGCTCAAATTGAACGTTGCCCTAAACGGAATATATTCCTTCGACAAAGTCTCAAAGATCATGGTCAGTTGAGACTCAGCATCGATGTCGGCCCCATTGGTCTGAACTTCAGCCAAATAGCCCATCACCTTTAGCATATGTTCCTTTATGGAAGACCCAGCCTTACATCTGCGAGCTAATGAGGTTGCTAAGGGCTTCCCGACGCGTTTTCGGTGGCTTGGCCACCGAACATGTCCTCAAGATTATCCATAATCGGACGGCGATTATGTAATCTTCATGTTGTGCTTGTAGCACAGTGGACATGCTCGCCATCATATAACAAATGAGCCATATTGTCGAGTCCTTCCAGCGTTGATACGCTACGAAAACCTCATTAGGAGCATCAACGGTGGCTCCGGAGGACAAGGTGTGTTCAAGACGAAATTTAGTTTCTCAAAGGTTAGGACGATCTTTAGGTTCCTTTTCCAATCGGTAAAATTCTCGCCATTAAGTTGTGTTTATTAAGTATCGATGATAATGCGCTAGAAGACATTTTGATCTACAATAAACATTCATATATATCTAGTATAAGCAAACTTGCATAAACATTTAGTAATCAAACATATATACATGTTATAATGCAACAAATATGTTTGTGTGTCAAAACCTTGAAAAAAAAATCACAACCTTACAACGATAATTCCCAACTCAAAATTTTGTAAGTCTCCTAGGGAGATCATGTAAAATTTAATTGGGAACACGGATCCCCTCCGATCAATATATTCCATCCGGATCAATCTCTGTCCAAATATATTGATGATAATCGTTTTTTTGGCCATTAATTTAATTATCGAGCTCCTAGGGAGATTAATAATTAAATTAATCTTGAGTGTATAACCATCGTTTCAACTATTTGATCCATATATTACAATTGTCACCTAGGGGTGTACAGCCATAAAATATGCTCAAATAAATTATCCTCTTAGAGATCCACACCGGTACATAATGAATCCCTTCCTAGGGGTCGGTATCACCATGTGTTACCTGCGGACCAACGATGGAGGCCATGGGTCTTTTCTTCAAAAACCCTCACCCACTCAATCTTTTGGAAACCAAGGTTTTATGTTAAGAAATATGCATGAACAATTTTAATGAGCGGCACTCCCTATTCTATATGACATGTTATCACATATATAGCAAATCATATTATATGCAATCATACAAAGCAATTAAGCTAGGCAACAAGCATAATAATAATAATAACCGTAACATTATGGTTCCATCCTAGAGAAAAGAAAGAAATTAAAGATTACAAAGAATAATCGAAACATATATCGATTCTTCATCTTGAATCTTCCCGGTTGTCCTTGAATTCTATATCACAATCTAATTCCGGTTATCATAAAATTATTTTTCATGTTTTCTTGAAAAAATCTCAAAAAACTGCAAAATCGTATACTGTCCCGTTAGGTCCGGTCGACCGGAGACAGAGTAGTTATACTCTACCGGTCGACCGCCTTACACTAACCGGTCGACCGGTGCGGTCGACCGGTGCCCGTGCGACAGTAACCCAGATTTTCAGAAATCAAAGCAGTTTTTCAATTTATTCAAAAAACACAAAACAATTTTATAAACCAAGGAAAAATTAGATACCTTCATCTTCAATCTGCTTCAAGGATTTTACATAAAAATTCCTATACCGTTTTCCGGTTTACAAAATTTCTACTAGAGAAAATAAAATAAACCCTAACGGCGATGATAGGCCGAATATCTAATTACATTGCAAAGAACAAATTCCTATACAACCATTCTAAACTCTAAGGAACCATAACCGGTAAAAATTAAATAATAAATAATCATTGACAATTCATAAGTGAAAACCAATAATAATTATTTAATCATTCATTCACCATACATTCATGACAACAACATAATATAGAAACCCTAGAGTGCCATCTCTCTAAAATATCAATTCAAGCATAAAAGAGATATTTTTAGATCACAAATCTATGTACATAGCATAATCATGAACAAATAACCTGGCTCTGATACCAATTGTTGGAAAATAATGGCATCGAAAAGCGCAGCGGGTGGAATTTAAAAATTTTAATCAAAGTCAAAGCCAAACAAGAACATGTTCATGATGCTATATAACATAAATACTAAAGATCTAAATCATACCTTTTGAGATTTCGAAACCGCACGTCTCGACGGATCAAAGCGTTCCAAACAAAGAACCGAAGAGCCTCAACCAACCGGTCTTCTTTGCTATTCTCGTTTCCACGATCGGTTGTGCGGGTGGGCACACTTCGTTTTAATCTCCTCTTTGGTATTCTTAATCTCCTTCCAATCACAAGAGAGCCAAAGAAAAATTGTTCTTGATAATTAAACAATTTTTCCTCTTGGAATCTCTTATCAATAGCCTCAAAAAGTCTCTCAAGTGATCTAATGAGTAATGAGACTTAATAGGCTATTTATACTTTGTTTAGGAAGTCATACTTCCGTAACAATTAGGTTTTCCCAAAGATTTAATCGCATTCAGAGTCGATTTTGCCACATCAGCACGCGTTACGCGTTACAACCGGTCGACCGGAGACAGAGACGTTATAACTCACCGGTCGACCGGTCCTTCACAAACCGGTCTACCCACCGGTCGACCTGACCGGTCGACCGGACCGGTCGACCTGTGACCGGTCTACCCACCGGTCAACCTGTCTGCACTGATGAAAGTTGTTTTTCTAGTTTTTCAACATGGGAAACTTGCATAGAGCCTCAGTTTTGATTCAAGCAACCCAATAGAGAAATTGCCTGATCAAAACAGTCATATAATAGTCTTCCCATATTAAACAACTCTTAAAACAATAATTCAACCAATTTATCTAGAATTAATTTATCAATTAATTCACCCGATAAATCACTCATGAATTAACTTTGAACCTCTTTTACGGAAATAACACAAGTTACCAATATGTAGGAAATACACCGTATCGTTATAGGAAATTAAGTGAGCTAGCAAAGGGACCCGATGGACATATATAAATCAAGCTCCTATAATCACAACGCTACTTGTAAACCAACAAGTCCGTCTCATGATTATAAAACTCTAGCGCTATTCCACTAAAAGCCTAGAGCTGCACTCTCGATTCATATAAGCGTATTTACAAAGCTCTAATTAGCTCTAGTCCATGACTCAATATATTAGTATGTCATCCCCATAGGATATCCATAATCGACTTGAGGTCAAGTTCTGTTTACCTTCCCGATTACATTTATCTTATGTTCCATTATCAAACCATTGGAAAAATACTATTCATACTATTACAAATAGTAAACCATTAGATAACACAGAGTAGTCTAATAGCCGAGCGCTCGTATTTTCCAATCCACCGATAATGCATAAGAGGATATCATTGACTCTTTATAGGAGCTATGGATTCCACTATCTATGAATAACGAATCTCGATACACGAGTCATACCCCCAATGTACCGCAAGCGTACCTTTTACATAATGTCGGGATGTCTCCCTTTAGTACATCAAAGGATACAAGTCAAGTATACGGGTTCATCATCCATCTCGGGATTAAGATGACAACATATAATTCGTCAAAAAGTGAATTGTTTTATTCAAACAGAATTATTAATTAAAACAATTCATCTTTGGTCCGATCCAATATAGATTTCACCATTAGAAACTATATCAATGTCTCTACCCATGGAGTCCCACCTCGACGACCAAGACAAGCCGTCTCCGTTAGGAAGTAGACAGCATAACAATCTTAACATGAATAAAGCGCCCAACTTTATTCCCTCGATTGTGGATCATAAGATTTAGACTATCATCTTTAGATTCTTGTCTTCCGCATGTTCTTCACATTACATGCATGATCTAAAGATTTAGAATGACAGTCTCAGACTTTTTGTTTGCTTATCATACATTCAACTATTATGAACATAAAGAGGACAATACATAGATATATAAAATAAACAAATCTTTATTAATAGTCAAAATGTCTCGAAGAAAATTGTTACATTTATTCCTAAGGGCATAAACGCTAACAGGAAGGGCCAAGTTCTAGTTTGCAGGACGGTTCCGAAAGTGCTTCAAGCTCTATCGTTGTCATTATATCCTGGGAAACGGATGTCTAACGTAACCTCAAGCACTCACCGGAGGGGACAAACCTGTTTTAAGGAAGGCATGATTCACGTGTCTTGACATCCTTTCCTTGACACGAATGCCAGACCGAAAAAACCACTAGATGTGGGCTTTGTTTTGAAATTTTTATTTTTTGATTCAGCCTAAGACGTTTGAGCCGAAACCATTTGCCTTGCATAATGGTGATTAAAGGGGCTTAATGGCTGAGCTTAATTGTGAGATAATAGCCAACTTAATGGTTAGTTATGGCTTTAGTTTTTCTTCTTAAAATCTGAACCTAGCTATGGTTTGTGGCCAGCTTCATCTCAGAGAAAGGAGCACGGTTTTGCACCATGAAGATTGGACCATAATTGTGTGATTAAGTCCCATAATTCATTGTCTCAAAATCCCTTTCTCAAGAGCCTATATAAGGCTTGTAACACATGAAGGAGAGCACTCACTTACACTTGTACACTCTTCTCTTTCTCTCTCTCTCTCTTGGGTTCTCTCTTGTTTTTGAGTTCTTTGCGCGTTTTCCTTTTTGTAGTTCAGTTTTTGGTGATAGAGGGCATGTCTGAGTTCTAGTTCACCTAACGGTTCTGATAGTACTTCGAGCTACCGTCGTTGTTGTTGTATCCTAGGAAATGGATGTCTAACGTAACGTCAAGTACTTGCCAGAGGGGACGAAGCTATTTTAAGAAAAGCGTGGTTCACGTGCCTTGACATCCTTGCCTCGACACGAATGCCGGATTGAAAAAACCACTAGATACGGGCTTTGTTTTGAAATTTTTGGGCCCGTTTAGTTTGCTGATTCGAGTTTTTAATTTGAGTTGAGATGTGACTTTATGTAAGAGCTTTTTACTGTAACAAAAAAGTTAGATGTAACTATTTCTAAGAGCTTCTTACTATAGTGAAACTTGAATCGGTGAAATAAACGGGACCTTTATTTTTTGATTCGGCCCAAGACCTTCCAACCAAAACTGTTTGTCTTGTATAATGGTGATTGGGCTTACTGGATGAGCTTAATTGTGAGATAATGGCAAGCTTAATGGTTAGTTATGGCCTCGGTTTTTCTTCTTAAAATCCGAACCTAGCTATGGTTTGTGGCCGGATTCATCTCAGAGGAAGGAGCATGGTTTTGCACCATAAAGATTGGACCATAATTGTGTGATTAAGTCCCATAATTCATTGTCTAAAAACCCCTTTCTCAAGAGCCTATATAAGGCTTGTAACACATGAAGGAGAGCACTCACTTGCACTTGTACACTCTTTTCCTCCTCTCTCTTGGTTTCTCTCTTGTTTTCGAGTTCTTTGTGTGTTCTCCTTTTTGTAGTTCGGTTTTTGGTGATAGAGGAAGGGTTTGAGTTGTAGTTCGCCGAACGGTTTTGATAGTGCTTTGAGCTACCGTCGTTGTCGTTGTATCTTGGGAAACAGATATCTAACATAACCTCAAGCACTCGCCGGAGGGGACGAAGTTGTTTTAAGGAAAGCGTGGTTCACGTGTCTTGACATCCTTGCCAATTCATTTTCCAAGTTTGGTAGAAAGGTTGAATTTGTGTTGTAACAATTTTATTATTTTGTTCTTGTAAAAGTTGTTATATATATATATTGTTCTTCTTTGAAAAAGTTTTCATAGTGCTTCAAGCTACTGTCGTTGTCGTTGTATCTTGGGAAACAGACATCTAACGTAGCCTTAAGCACTCGCCGGAGGGAACAAAGCTGTTTTAAAGAAAGCATGGTTCACATGCCTTGACATCCTTGCCAATTCATTTTCCAAGTTTGGTAGAAAGGTTGAATTTATGTTGTAACAATTTTATTATTTTGTTCTTGTAAAAGTTGTTATATATATATATATATATATATATATATATTGTTCTTCTTTGTATTATCCAGATTATTGCTAACAATCTTAAAACAGAATCGATACAAAGGTGGACTTTGCAGGAGGAAAAAAAATAGAAAAAAAAAAACGTTTTTGATGTTGGAAATTTTAGTTTTGAAGAAAAGGCTGCTAACATGAACGTGGTTGTTTTTGGTAGAAACAATACTATGATGACTGAGTCGTCATTTGTGGGACAACCGTCTGTCTTAGTCCCGACCCTTGTTTTGATCTCGACGCGGCCTTTGCCTGATAAGCCTAATAAATTTAGTAGGCTAAATTTTAAGACTTAAAAATAAAAAAATGTTGTTTTATCTGACAACGTTAAATCTTGCGAGATTCTTAAAAGAGGATCCTCCTATTGTTAAAGAGGATGAAGTGGATGCTCAACCATTTTACACGGTTGATACATGAAACCATTCTAACTTCCTATATTGAAACTATGTGTTGAACGACTTTACTAATAGACTTTACAACGTGTATAGCCGTTGAAAGATAGTCCTGGAGCCTATCAACTTCCGAAGAAAGTGACAAGAAACTATCCGTCAATTATGACAAAGCAATGCAAGAAGTTGCTGAGTACATAGTTATTCTGGAACAGCAAGCCATTTCCCAAGCAAAAATGCGTTTTGATGTCAAGGTTGAGAACGACACCGTACTACGTCTTGGTACTCTCCCTTTTCACTTGGTTGTTTGTGATTTCCATTTTCAGACTAGATTTTGCTTGGCCGTCTTTTTTTATTTCTCTTATCGCTCCTCACTATACTGATTATTCATTCTATATATATAGTTTAGCAAGAGCCAAGAGGTCTGACAAAACTTTCTCTTTCTTGATTTCAGATGAGCTTTTGTTTTTTTGTTTAGCTTCTTACATCACTAGGCGATAGACTTTTCCAACTCATTTTGTTATATTTAGCCACGCATGCATATGTAGGTAAAAGATATATGTTACCTACACAAACTTTTCTCTACACAAATTGCCTACATATGTGGGCACCTTTCTAATGTGTGGTAAATGATTTTTTTCTGCACATTTTTAAATGTTTACCTAAACAAAAATGTATAGGTAAAGCTCAAATTTCTTTTTGTAATATATCAATTTTTTTTTAAAAGTGCTCTACTCTATTATTTTGTAACATAAAGGACTAAGTGAAAAAGAAATAATAACAACAACAACAACTATATTAAACATACCATATTTAAATCACCTTTAAACGATAGAGAGACTTCAAACCTTAACACTGTGTTTCTCGACGTGTGCTCGAAGAATTTCCACTTTGTATAAATGGCTTAGAGATAGTAGAAAATGCCATTAGTTCTAAAATAATTTTATTTTTTTTGTATGAAAATGAAAATGAAAAAGTTTTTAATCTCAGACATAAATTATTTTTAAAATTGCGTTTGGTAATTTTATTAAGAGATTATTTTTAATATAAAAAAATTCATTAATGTCTCTCTTTCTCTCTCTTTCTGCTCGAGAGAGAGAAAAACGAGAATAAAAAATGAAAATGACTATAAGTCGTTTTTTATTTCTCTCTTATTTTACACTAACCCAAAAAATAGTTTTCATTTTTATTTTTTATCTTTATTGCGCAAATGTAATTTTAGAAACGTTTTTATTTTTTATTTATCAAAAAACGTGAAAAATAAAAAGAAATTAATTCTAAACACGACCATAGTTTTAACATTATTTTGTTCGTGAGAAGGGCAGTTCAGGAAACTCACATAATGTTAATTATAAAAATATTTTAGCGTGAAAAATGATGTTACCGCCATGTGGGCGAAGATCATATTCCTCACGTCAAACCAGATGGTTGCCATAATAAGATTTTTTTTTGACGAAGTTCTACCATCAAATTCAAAAAAAAAAAAAAAAAAAAAAAAAAAAAGTGAAGTTTGACTTTATTTAAATTTAAATTTAAGCTAAAATTTAAAACTAAATAAAGGATGAATTTTTTCTCCTTCTCCTACTTGCAATTGTTGCCGACCAGAAAGAGACCTCTATGTAGAGGTGTCAAATGGGCCGGGCCGTCCATGGACGGCCCGACCCAGCCCGCAATAGTGCATGATTCGGCACGGCACGGTTCGTTCTTTGATTACGGGCGTGCCCGGCTGCAAACACGTGTAATGGACTAGGGCTGGGCCTCAACTTCTCGACCAGCGGCCCAAGCACGGCCCAAGCACGCGGAGGCCAGCGGCACGCCCCTATTCGGCCCGGCCCAAGCCCGGATTCGGCCCTTATTCGGCCGCGGCCCAAGCCCGCGAAACGGCCCACGAAAAAGCCCGTTTGATTTGGTCCAGTGGGCCTTTTCGCGGGCTTTGAAGTTCGACCCGTGATGGGCCTCCCGTTTGGCCCGTCACGGGCCTCCCGTTGGGTCCGTGATGGGCCAAGCGGGAGGCCCGTCACGTGCCGCCGTTGGGCCCTTGAAGGGCCCAACGGAAAAATACAAAAAATAACCCTAAAATTCCTATAAATACCCCTTAATTCCACCATAAATCTCACACAATAATTCACTCTCATCTTCTCATCTCACTCTCATTCTATCTCTCATCTTCTCTCTTTCATCTTCTCAATTCACTCTCATTCATTTTCTAACTCTTTCATTTACAAAGTTCAATCAAATTCTATCAATTTCAAGAAAATAGCCTCACCAAACTTTCCTTATTTCACATTGCTATTCCCGAACTTGGTGATGAAGCATTTTTAAGGAAGAAGAAGAAATGATGCCTTCCAACCCCACCCCCATCTGAACCAGAAAATGCTCCGGTGGATAATGCTTGAAGACACAACGAGGAAGCCGGAGATCGCATGAGAGGAAAAAGACCGCGAACTTCTCCGGCATGGCAAAGATTTCACCGAGGAGCCCCGACCAAATCCAAAAACAGGTGAGATGGAAAATCGTGCGGTATGTAAATATTGTAAAAAGCATTTTTCTAATAAAAGGGTGGGGTATTGGTCATCTGGATAGACATTGGAAAGCATGTCTACCATTGCACCAAGGTGGGAGTGTAGACTCCGCCAACAAACACTATCACTCACATCACATGGGTTACAAAATTTTACATACGATGCATCAACGTGCTCGTGAGGCACTAGCTAAATTTCTAGCTAGTGCCGAATTGCCTCTTTCTTTTTTGGATGATGCCTCCTTCAAGAATTCATTCGAGATAGCCTTTTGCCCACAATTTAAACGTGTAAGTAGAAACACAACCCGTTCGATTGCATGAAAGTTTTTTATGCAATGAGACAATCTCTTGTTGATAATTTTAGGACTTTTAATGCTACTGTGTCTTGCACTTTTGATCTGTGGGAGGGGTGTAATAAAATTGGATATTTATGTGTCACCGCGTACTATGTTGATGACGATTGGGTTTTACAAAAAAGAATAATTGGTTTTCGTTTATGTCCATATCCTCATAACGCAACAGCTATTTTTAATACAATAATGGAAATTTTTGAGTTTTATGGGATAGAGGATAAAGTTTTAACAATTACTTTTGATAATGCGTCAGCTAATACAACTACAATTAATCTATTTAAACGTAGTTTGAAACCGGCATTTGGAGGGGAAATTTTTCATCAACGGTGTGCATGTCACATAATTAATTTAGTAGTTCAAGCAGGAATTGAACATATCTCAATTAATCTTACAAATATTAGAGAAGCATTATCCTTCATATCTAGTTCGAGCTCGGCTCCAAGAATTCAAACAATATTGCAGAACATCGGATCGTGCAAGAAAGTTTCCAACCGACGTGAGACATAGGTGGAATTCAACATATTTAATGTTGAAGGCGACACTTCCATATTCACAACTTATCACGACATATGTAAACAAAGAAGAACGATCAAATTTTAATTTTCGATTCGATTGGCAAATTGTTGAGTTTTTTTAAATTTTTTAGAAGTTTTTTACAATGCTCTTTTGAATTATTTTACGGTGTTTATTATCCAACTGCACATTTAGCTTTACATCAACTATTTAATATTTCGAAACATTTTTCTTATTATAGGGATACAAAACTTTTTAAAAATATAGTTAACTTAATGGAAAATAAATTTAAAAATTATTGGTCGGGTTGTCCTATGTTATATGCATTGGCAACAATTTTAGATCCTAGGTGCGGAGTAGATGGAACTAAATCATTAATGATCGCTACCATGAGAGAATTTAAATATAGATATGCAACTAAGTATTACTTGACGCTAAGAAAATGTTAGAAAAAGTTTTTAGTTTGTATGAAGTAAAATATAGCACAGGTCAAAAAAGAACAGGGAACTTCGTCATCAACTACCGGTTTGGGGCCTAAAGGATCGTCGTGGAGTTTCTTGAAGAAGAAAGAGAAAAGCGGATCGTCCTCAACACAAGCGTCTCTGAACTAGTCAAATATTTTGAAGCAAATTTTGTAATCGATGACGACAAACTAGACATCTTACAATGGTGGAAGAGCAAGACAGATCGTTTTCCAACACTGTCCATAATAGCTCGTGACATTCTGACAACTCCAGTATCAACGGTAGCATCAGAGCAAGCTTTTAGCGCAAGCAACCGAATTCTTGACGAGAAGAGAAGCAGAATGCATCCAGACATCTTGGAGGGACTAATGTGCGTTAAAGACTGGGAAGATGCCAGAAGACGAAAACAACAATACACAGATGATTCGATGCAAGAATATTTTTCTAACTTAGAAATAACAGAATCTTCTGGAAGCACTTAGATTTGTAATTTACAATTCCTAGCTACTGCACTCTTTTTTCCCTTCCCGAGGTTTTGTCCCGATCTCCCCACGGGTTTTACTTAGCAAGGTTTTTAACGAGGCAGTCATTTATGTGTACTCCTATTACGTCAATTCAATAAAATCACATCTTTTGGGGCATATGATATATATTTTTTTGAATAACTTTTTTTTTTAAAAAAAATACATTTTTGAATAACTTTTTTTTAAAAAAAAAATACAAGGGCCGGCCCTTCAAGGGCCAGGGCCGGCCCTTCAAGGGCTAGGGCCCAGGCCCTTGAGCGCCGGCCCTTCAAGGGCCAGGGCCGGCCCTTCAAGGGTCAGGGCCGGCCGGCCCTCAAGGGGGGCCAGTCCTGAGCTCCGGCCCTTCAAGGGCCCAGTCCTTGAGCTCCGGCCCTTCAGGGGCCGGGCCCGCACGACCCTTGAAGGGCCTGGGGCCGAGCACGGCCCAGCCCTCATGGACCAGGGGGGGGCCGTGGGGCTGAGGGCTTTTCTCAGCCCGGCCCGAGTTTTTTTCTCGGGCCCGGCCCGTGCCGGCCCCCGGGCCGTGACGGGCCTGGGGTCAAGCGTGTCGTGCCGGCCCGGCACGGCACGTTTGACATCACTACCTCTATGTGGTGTGGCCGGCCATATAGAGAGTTTTTTTACTTTCAAAATTAAACGAAAAACTGTATTTTAAATGAGATTTAAACTAAAGTAATAACTAATTGTCTATTGCTATACCTTTAAATTAAAATAAATGGATTCTCTTAGTGTTCTATAAATAGGAGATAATATAAAATTATTAAATACAATTTTGGCTCCCTAACTCCTACAGTGACCAAATTCCTAAAGAGAGAAAAAGAGAAGAAAAGTATTTCAAATTCTCAATTCATTCACATACATGCATTGATAGTGGAGGAATATAAATTAACTAGTGATCAAATCCGAATAGTTCTATATTAGAGCCCACACTGTAAATCTTACAGATTTCAAGGACTAGACAAAAAGACTCGTGTTTTCGAAGAAAGCTTAGAGCTTGGATCGTTCAAGGTCAAAGATTTCAAACTATCTGCCTAATTTTATAAATTAATATATTCTATAGTGTACTTAAAAATTTTATGAAAATTTTTATTATACACCATCCGCATGCACATACACATTTTCATTTCTGAAATCATTTCAGAAACCAACATTTGCCCCTCCATCACTGAAAACCAAACCGCACATAAAACCCCCTCCAAAGGAACACCATGTTGAGGGGACAAAACAATAAGGAGCTCAGATTCACAGTGCACGGACACACACCCTGAGGCAGCTGCCAAATGCATGTTGAAAAATTCCATCCCCCTCCCACCTCGACACCTCACTGGAAAGACCCACACCAACAACACGCAAGAACCCTCCTATAGGATCGGGGATCCAAAGCCTGAAGGTCAGCACAAGGGCGGCGGCAGCAGACTCGGGTACTTTGAAGCCTGCTACTAAGACGACGCAAGAGAAGAACAAGAAAGAAAAGGGAGAGAAACCCTAAAAGATTAATATACGTTTCCTTTAATTACTGTAATGTCTATTTGTTGAGGAACAAACTTGGGAGTGAGAAGATGAGATGAGAAAGAAATATCTACTCGTTCATTTTACCGATTCGAGTTTTTAATTTTAAGTTTTTACAGTAAAAAAAATTCTTAGAAAATGTCACATCTAACTTTTTTTGGTACAGTAAAAAACTCTAAAAAAATATCACATCTTAGCTCGAATTAAAAATTTGAATTTGCGAAATAAACGAGACCGAGTTTCAAGGATGAAATTTTTATAAAGTAAGGAGAATGTTACACCCCAATAAATAAAGCAATTTTATTTCAATATCAAGAAAATTATAATAGAGTAATTTTTTTTAAAAAAAACAAATTAAACCAACATTGAAATAACCTATACATATGAGAAGATCTAATATTGGGTAGGTGTGAAACTTTTGTCAAAGAACGAAAGTTAAAAGAAAAGAAAGATTAGTGAAACAAAGTGTTAAGGAAAGTTTTAGTAAAAGTGAACACAATATCTATATATATAAGAAGTTCAAATATGAATGTTAGGAAGGAAACTTTCTCCAAAGACCGTAGATTAACACATATATGGCAAGACAATTGTTTTCAAGGATATTATCATGATACAAAAGTCAAGCAAACCTATCATTTTCTGAAATTATTAACCAAACAAATTGGAACAAAACTAAAACAATGTACATAAACACACACACACAATATATATATATATATATATATATATATATATATATTTATATGAAGAACCTAGCTACCTCCTACCAGAAGACTAGATGGAACCGAGAAAACGAGAAAAAAAAAAAAAAAAAAAAAAAAAAAAAACAGAGACAAAGGAAAAGATAATTAAGAAAGATTGATATTAATAAAATAATTAATAAATGGTAATAAAAAGAAGAAGATAAGGAAAAATCTTATCTTCTCATGTTATCTTCCTAAGGAAGATTTAAGAAAACAAGTTCTTATCTTCCTACGGGAAGATAAGAAAGAAATTTACATAATTAAATAATAAAAGAAATAAATAGTAATATTTTATTATGAATAGTACTTTAGAGTTTTACTATTTATAGTCCTTTAGGCCTTTAGAATTCAATTTTTCTTCATTCAGAAATTTCAAAAACTCTCTCTCTCTTTCACTACTTAAAACACTTCTTACAGAAAAAGGTTCTGCTTCCCTCTTTCCTAAAATATTTCAATTAGAAAAGGTTCTAGTATTCGAAGAACTAGATCTTGGTAAGGTACAAATTTTGATATACAGTTTAGATATATTTTTACTATTGGTACTGCTTAGGTAATAACTTACCTTAATTAATTATAAGATGTTATTTTGCCCAAATTAAAAATATAAATGCAATCGTTATAAGTCGTTAAAATGCCTAAATATTCTTATACATGAGTAGTACCTATTCACTTACCGTATATGTGGACCTTATAGACTCTATGGACTTTAAATACCGTATATATGGACGTTATGGACCTTGAACCAAGGATTGAATGACTAAAGAACTGGATGATCAAGAACTAAAAGACAAAAAGGATTGGACCTAAAGGGCGACATGACGAGACAAAACTTGTTAACTTAAGTATTTAATAAAAATAATAATGGAATAGCTGTGGCATATGCTTAGTTATTATATCAGCATTATTAAATTATTATGTTATTGAAATAGTGTTATGATCATTATTATTATTGTTGGGAGTATATTTCGTTACAGCCAGTCAAGATAAGATAAGTAAAGTTCTTATCTACAATACAAGTTAAAAGTATTTTTGAAAGTTATTTTCAGTATGTTTATATTTACTATGTTCTGGCTATAACTTTTCATTCACTCAAAGGAATATTTAGTGTCTTTATATGTGCTATGTATGTTAAACCATTGCATTTGCATTATAGTTGAAAAACAATAGGAGATGATGTCTAGGTATTTATATGAAATTATTTCAAGGCCCACTTGCGATGTAAGAGATGGTTGATTAGCATATGAAGTAAGCAACAATATTCTTAAGTAAATGAGAATAAAGAAAGAAGAAGATGATGTGGGGACAAGCCTTGTATTTAGGGTTGGCAATTCGTGTTTGTGTGTCGTGTTCAGGCTGGCACAATTACGGCATGACACGATTATGGTGAACACAAACACGACACGATTAATAAACGTGTCAAGAACCCAAACACGAACACAAAACACTAATAACACGGTTAACATGACAAGACACGCGAACACGATTACTAAACTTGTCGTGATGGACCGACATGAATAAAACACGTTTATAACCCGTTTATGACCCAACTAGCAAAAATAGTTGAATTTTATATTGTATTCAAAACTATATTAATTAACTACTTAATATCACTTATAGTTAAAATCATACATAATAGCCAACACACATTAAAATATTTAAATATCAAACACACACAAATATACATATGATACTACTAGATTATCAAGTATGTATGTTTTAAAAACATACCAATTACTAAGCATCCAAAGAAGTTGAAAAAGATAACCAAGTACATTTATATAAGTTTGAAAACATAACTAAATATTTGAATGTTTAAGTGCATAAAACATAAAATAAATATAGGAAAATGTTTTCTTTAAGCTTTGAGGTTGAATGTCCAACTATGCTCTAAAAACTAAAATTATTTTCCAGTTGTTTTAACCTATTCTTGAAAAAAAAAAACATTTTATTAATAAAAGGAAATTTATAGCTTGAGCATGCCACAAGAAAATTCTTGTTACATTCCATTGCATTTGAGGTATTGAGGTTGTAAGAATTTTGAGATGAACCAGTAGTGGACTTATTGATATCTAAAGTAAAAATATCTTCAGTAATTTCATCCACAATTTCACGAATAGATTTATTATTTTTACACATAATAGATAATTTATATGGTTAAAACTTAAGATAACATAAGCTAAGACAGTAAATAAACAAAAATAATAATAAATATACCTTTATCTAAAAAAAGCCTTGTATTTTGGTGCTTTTAGCCGAAAGGTGGAATGGAAGGTCCATCTTACAGCTAGAGAAGAAGGCATAACGAACGCAGAGGAAAAGTGCTTGAAAGTGTGTTAATTTTGGTCCCTCAGGTATCATTGGAAGCCTATATATCTAATATATGAAGATTGAAGTGAACCACACAGGCTGTCTAATTCACATAATCACATAAAGATTGAACCTTGAAAATGAGTAATGACTAAGGATGTCATTAGTGATTCTACTGCTACTCAAGATCACAAGTCAATATGCTCCAAAAGGAACAACAATGTCAAACTCACTTGCCTAGAAACTTTATAACTAGTGACCACAACAGTAAAATTAGTAAGATCCACTGATTATTCTTAATTTTTTTTTTATTTCTAATTATATATATATATATATATATATATATATATTGGCTTGGAAGAGATTTACTTGAGATAATAAGGGGAAGAGAGATGACATCTATAACAACTTGTTTCTCCTACATAAGCAGACACATTTCTATATAAAAGGGGAAAATTTGACAATCAATTGTCAAGTGTGACATGACGCTATTAGAGAATAAACACTATTATTGGCCTAATTTCTTATTATCTTTTTTAGTCAAACAATCATATTAGTTAAAGAGGTAAGACTAAGAAGTAAAAATTGAAACCCATACACTCTAAGTATAAATTCAACCATTTTCTCGAATTTTTTAAGAGAACTAACAAGTTAATATGATATGAGCACATGCAATATTGAGTCAAAATACCCTATACTTTGTTGTTGTCACCATGATCTTTTTTTTTTTTTTTTTTTTTTTTTTTTTTCATTTTTCAGCCTCTTTGAAATTTGAACCTAATGTAGGGCATTTATGGTTTATTGCTTTTAGTTTTTTTCCCCTTCTCTTTTTTATATTTTAGGATGGCAATGGAGATTGACCTCCTATTTCTCTCAAACCACAGGACAGATATTAAACTATATATAATTGCAACCATTTGTTAGTTGGGGCACTTTGTAGTTAGAAAGGCTTTAGGATACCCAAGTTGAGGCATAGTCTTTTTGAGGTCACCATTTGTGTTTGTAGGGTCATCATTGATGTTTCCAACAAATCAGAACGAAAAAGAGCAGTCCCACTTGAGTGTTGAGATTCATAGCCATTTTTATTGCTTGACTAGATTCAAAAAGAATATGATATAGAATAACATTAATATATATATATATATATAAAGTATTTAATCCGGTGATTATATTTTACGGACTGGTTTTTTGTATAATTTTATCATTTTCGTGTATATTTATATATAAAGTGTGTATATTTATATTTAAAGATGTATATGTTAAGTTATAAAAAATGACAATGTATATTAATCATTGAAATATGTATTTTTATAACAATTAAGTAAATACATAGCATAAAAAATATATATATTGACTTTTTATTGTATTTCATGTTAATGAATGTAAGTGACAATGTATATAGTGAAATATGCTTTTAGTATCTTGTGTTCTTGATAATATTAAAATGACACCTCAACATTTTTAAAAATATATTCTTGGTACTCTTTTTGATTTTTAAGATGTAAAATGACCTTAGTACTCTTTTTAAATTAAAATCTAATAAATCTAGAAAAAAAATCATGAACTTTTTATTTTATTATTTTCTTTTAAATATTTTAATGTCTTAAAATATTTTCATTTTTTAAGAAACTAGTAAAAGTAGGCATGCAATTGCATGAATTTGACTTTATATGTATTGTCTATTAGAAAAATAATTTTATGATGTAAACAAATAAGTTCTAACTAATCGCCATACTCTATTATTTTTCTTAACATTTAAACCAACTCAAAAAAGCCACGCTCAAAACGTAATTCAAATATTATTTAATTTGACCACTTTTTTTAAGCTCTAAATAAGAGAAAATAGTAGATAACAAATAAGTAAAAAGTATAAAAAGTGAAGAACATAGAATAAAAAGTGAAGAACATAGAAGGAAACACAAATTAAACCATTTTTTTCTTAAGACTTAAGTAAGATAAAACAATAGATTACAAGTAGATTAAAAATACAAAAATTGATAAGGGCATAAATAGAAACACAAAACTAGGTAATAAATCAACAGTAAATAAAAAGTACAAAAGGTAAATAACATAAATGGAAACACAAATTAAACCTTTTTTTTTTTTTTAAAAACAATGTTCTTAAGCCCTAAAAGAAGAAACGACAATGTATATTAATCTTCAAAACATGTTTTTTTATAGCAATTAGTAAACACATAACATGAAAATATATATATATATTAACTAATTTGTTGTATTTTATGTTAAATATACACGATTTTATATATAAATATACATAATTTACGTTATAAATACACAAAAAATATACAATTATACATGAGCTTGATTTCTTTGAAAGTGCCTTTTTAGAGAAAATTTTTTATATATATATATATATATATATATATTCAAGGTGAATAATTTTCTTGGGTTTTGTTGGATTTGTTATGTATTCAAGTACTTTTCTAAGAAATAATATGAGTGACAAAATGTTCATGTCAGGCTCGTGAATCTGCTCTTGACAGAAAATGATACAATAATCTGTCAAATCACTAGAAGTAAAATTGCCCCTATATGTAAACTATTGTAGGCACGTTCTTTTATTCATAAAACTCAAAAAAAGACAATTTAAGTTTCAATTTTATTTAAATTCATATTCTTTTAAGTTTTAATTTTATTCAATTTTACTCAATTTTATTTAAGTTCTAACTTCAACTCAAGTTATAACTTAAATTCAACTCAAAAACTACACTCAAATTATACTCTAAAAGAACAATCATTGTATTTATTTCAATCAAAATAAAATTATTGTGTTTCTTTTTTATTATACAATTTCTAATGAATTCTCTCTTTTTTGTGAGCTCAATCCAATTAGTAACAAAGCTGCTTTTGCAAAACCAGAGAAAGATTAAGAATTAAGCATGTTTATAGTTAATATTAATATGGTGGTCAAAAGACATTTGGATTGTAACATGCCACCCTATTCAGGTTGGAAGTTCCACTTTACAACTCCACCCCTCCTTTCTTTAACCAAAGCTTTTTCTTCTCTCTTTTCTTTTTCTATTTCTTCACCCTTTTTTTGGTTTTGAAATCTTTCCCTCCATGTTGATCAACTTGGCTCTTATAATAATTTCTCATGATTATATTCTGCCACCATTAGAAATTACCCTTTTTCATTTTCCTACCAAAAAACAAACAACCACAATTACGGAGACACCACATGAATAGGGTACTCTTAAAAAAGTGTTCCCTTTATTAATCTGAATCTTGGATGAAAAAAAAAAAAAAAAAGCTGGTTTGCTTCAAAACATTCATTATGCTTTTTTGTTGCTTAATACATGAATTGGGACAAAACACCCTTCAGAATATAATCATAAAAATCAACAGTCAATAAATGCAAAATAAATAAATAAATAAATAAATAAATACAAATAAAGAGGACCCATATTTTTGTATCTTCTGCAGCTTAAAAACAATGTGATTTGCAGCAAGAGAATTGCATGACAAAATTCAATTTTCTGATTGCTGCCACGTGCCATATGTGATTGAGACAAATCATACTTTATTTAGTTCTCCGTTTAAAAAAAAAAAAAAAAAAAAAAAAGGGGGTGCAGAGACTTGTGACCCTTAGTCCTCTCCTTTTAAGCCTCCCCTTTTTTGTCCCCCATACTCTAATTAAGCATTACTATTTCCAGATTTTATTTTACTTTGTATGGTTCTTTAGTAACGAAGCAGATCCGTTCAGAAACGACAGTGCGCGTAGGGCAAGTCCAAAAGCTAGGTTTTTCTATATAGTAGATTGTGGTACCATTATTGTCCTGAAAATGTGAAGAATATTAGGTCACGTTTATTTTACAGATTTGAGTTTTCAATTCGAGTTGTGATGTAATATTTTTTAAGAACTTTTCACTGTAACAGAAAAAGTTAGATGTGATAATTTTTTACTGTAGAAACTTAAAACTGAAAATTTAAATCGATGAAATGAATAAAGACGGATAGTCTTTCTTGATAATCACATCGTCAGGACTGTAAAGAGTATATATGAGAAAGGGAAACTCTAATAAAATAAAATAAAATAAATCCCCTTGTAAAATCATGTAAAAAAGAGAATTTTACAGTAGGTTTCGGGGGAAAAAAAAGTCAATATTGATAAGAAAAGAGAATTTTACAGTAGGTTTTGGGAAAAAAAAAAATCAATATTGATAAGATATTCTTTTAAGTGTCATATCAAATTCAATTACATATTTAACAATTAAATAAAGTATGACAATTAATAAAGCCCGATGCAAATCTACTGTATGGTAGTGGTACTGGTAAGGTATTTTTTTATACCTACAAAGGAATTCTGAGGACGAAAATGCAGTGTATTTGGTCACCCTATGTTGTACGGCTAAAGTGTCTCAATAAGTAGATACATAAGAATTAGGGATACTAGAAATTAGAAAAACCATATTGGATAAGATCCATATGCAATTAACATGCATATAATGAAGAAGAAAAAAAAAAATAGAAAAACTGAAATAATATTGTAAATGATTGATTAGTGGGGGAGATGAATTCAGCTGTAATTCAAACCAATCAACCTATTTTAATTACTAGAATGAACCTTTATAATGATTAGTGCATGCGTCTGCATATTTTTATCATATACTCTTTCTTAATATTCTTTATAATCAAATAAAATATTAATTAAGAGTCGGTGGCTAAAATAAGTTTTCTTTTTTTTTAGATGCTTAGAAGGAGAAAAGAATAATTGTGCATTGATTTTGGGTAAGTAGTAGATAAGTGCAGTTTTTAAATTGCAGCCTAGCAAATCTTCTTTATGGATTACCATAAATTAAGCCCAAATAATGGGCCTTCATGTGCTAATATTTATATGAAACAAATTGTATAATTCATCATAGACCATTTCAAACCCATGCATATGCCATGCTCCTTGCATGTCCTTTAGCTGCTGCAACATGTCCTTTTAAAGGCTTTTAAACCATATAAAATCCAAAAAAAAAAAAAAAAAAAAAAAAAAAAAAAAAAAAAAAAAAAGGAGAAGATCCTCTTCATTTTTCATCCCATGTATTATTGGCACTCAAAACATATCATGGGGGACGAGGTGGCAACTTCCATGTGGGCAAACTTTTTTTTTTTGTTTCATTGATTATGTGGGCAGTATGTAATGTATATGGAACAAAATTATTCAGATTGGTGATTTTGTCCTTGTTCTTTTATTTTATTTTATTTTCAGTATAACATATTATATGATACTCACCGATTGTACTTTGGTTTGGTTTTTGGGACTATATATTGTAGTAGTTCACATTGGATACCTTGGGAAACTATATATAAGAAAGGGGATATAGCAGTATGGATGGGAACAAAATGGCTCTGCAGTCTGAATATTTTGTCTCTGTATTTCATTGCTTCTTTTGGTTCTTTTGGTCACATCACATGGGATATCTAGTATCCATTTTGATCTCCACACAAGAAAATCTTGTTTTCTCGTTGCTATTAAAAACAACAAAAGGGTTCAAGTGCTGAGCATTGTGGGTATCCTGTTTCATGTCTCAAAACCTTCCTACCTAAAAACATGGTTTGCCATCCCCCTCGCCCACTTTTTTTTTTTTTTTTTTTTTTTTAAGTTGGTTTTTCCATTCCCTCTGGTTTAAAAGAATGCACCATTTTTCATAGGACTCAAAAAAGAGCTTAAACAAAAGTGCTACCAAATAAATAAATAAATAAATAAAGGCTAAAAGAGGGGGCAAGAAAATTTTCCCTAAATGAGTCGAATATGATCTCTAGTTATTGTATCAGTTAGCTTACTACGTTCTTAATGGAGCATTGGAAACTAATTTCGAAAGGTTAGTAAAAAAGACCTGTTTTTTAACGGAAAAAAAGACCCTCATTCATATAAAATAAAACTCTTCATTTTCTTTTTCTTTTCTTTAGGGGCAATATTTAACTCTTAAAAAGAAATTCAAGGGTTGGTTACATTATTTTGCCCTGCTGATAAAGAAAATTTTATTGGCTGTTCAATCAAATTTTAACAACCCAGTTTATGAATGTGCATCTTATAAATGTTGCAATTTATAACACAAAAGTTCTTTCACTCATAAATCATATCATTAAAAGTTTAATCGGCTAAAATTACTTTGCCGATAGGACAAAATAACATACCTTGCCGTGAAAATCATTTTTCATTTTGTATTTCCAATCGAAATTGAATGCATGTGAAACATTCTTTCCCAGTTGAGGAATAAAAATACAGTGAAGGCCAACAATGCAAGCTTTTGCTATTTGTTGGGTTCTTTAGCAAATAACATGGGAAAAATAAAGTGGATTAAAAAGAAAAAAAAAATAACAATTAACGTTGTTGGTAGTTGTATGACAAGATCTAACTTTAAATTTCACAATATTCTTTCTGAAGCCTATCGTGCTTGAAAAGTTGCCTAAACGATTCCCAAGAGGGTTAGGATCAAAGGTTGTCATATTAGTGATCATCACAACAGCTCCTACAATCTATAACAGCTCTCAGTCAGCAATAGTTTGATATAGATGAAAACTTCATTCGTCAGATTCAATGAAGCAGACATTGATCGATTTCACTTACAACTGACCCACCAGATCACTTCAAAGGAGATTTTGAATATTTCCAAGCTTGATCAAATCCGAAATCTTTAGCAAGCTGCACGACAATAATGGAAAGATGGAATGTTGATTTTCTTTTCTATTCTTTTTATGTAGCGCATTCTCATCAAGGAAATGGAGTATGCTAGATAATGTTCCATAAGAAATTTACTTAATTATCTACCTTACAACATACGTCTTGATGCTTGAACTTGTATTCATGGCGTACCGGGAGGCACTCTGGAAACAGGAACCAAATAAGTTCCTAGTATTTAACGACACCAGCCCTCTGAGTCTTGCCAAAAACTGACTCTAAACCACCATGACATAACTTGAAAGCATTTGCCACAGCAAATCCCGCATACATGCCATCCACTGCTGCACTCATGATCCCTCCAGCATATCCTGCTCCTTCCCCGATTGGGTACAAACCTTTCAATGATGTGCTCTCGAAAGTGTCAATGCTGCGGGGAATTTGGACAGGAGAACTCGTCCTAGTCTGGAAGCAAAAATAATATGCTTACCATAAGTAACACTTTAGGGGAGGAACATATATATCTAATGTGATAATTCAATTAGGAAGACAAGTTTGTCCATTAACAGAAATGAGACTAACGATCTAACCCCACCAATGAGCTAGATAACATATTATAGAAAAAAGATTACCTCCACTCCATGAAGAAGACCCTCTTTGGAAACAAATCCAGGTAACTGAGAGTTCAAATGTTGAAAGAACGTAATTATTTATAATGTTCAAGAAATATATGTAACAGACAACAGAAAATTAACCGTAGGAAGGGTGGAAAAAACCTCTTCGTCAAACATTGAGATAGAGCGCTGCAAGGCCTCAGTTACATGAATAGGGAACAACTCATGGAGATGTGCTGCCTTCACTCCTAACCGATAACTTGATGGTGGAACAGATGTTGCTACACAAAGCAAGACAACTAGTACTATAAATACATTTAGATTTTTTAACGGGAAAACATTTCAGGAAGTGACAAATTAACCATACCGGATAATTTGCTATCTAGAAAGTCTGTAACTGTCTGTACAGGCACCACGAAGTTTCCCCCTCCCATTATAGCTGCTCTTCTTTCTAATTCCCTCTTAATTTTTAAACAGAAAATGTTGAAATCAGTACTGTTTTTGCCATCAAAACTATTACATAATAGTTGGCGAATATGAAATGCCACTTAAAAAAAATGAAATGTAACCACATCAAAAAGCCTTGCATGGAAGTCATATCCTACGGCATTCAAGTGTAGCAGAAGAAAATGGAAGGTAACTCCAAACAGTTTGATTAATTGTATCGAACTACATAGAGAAAAGGTTGCAATGTCTGTAATGGCTCGGATTACTAAAGGAGCATATCCGGAAAGAAAGCAACAGCAAATTCGGAAACAAGAGCCAAACAATGCAAAAGTTGAAAGAAATCAAATACCTGAAATTCAACCCCTGCAAGAAGACCATGAAAATTCAGTGACTCAAAATCCTTTGTTGAGACATTCACAACAAGTGCAGCATTTGCCCACTTAGATGAACGTCGAGAAAAAGACATGCCGTTAATACAGAGTTCTGATGGATTTGTACTTGTGAGAACGACCTGCAAATGCATTTTAAATGACAATATCCAATAAGATTTTAACAGGTAGGTCCATCATCATTAAACTGATTTATGTATAACTTAGTCATCTAGAAGCCGTTCCCAAATGGCACCTAAATGAAAGGGACAGGTTGAGACTTAGTGCCACAAAAAGGAGGTATGCAATAAATTTGTCTGATAATTCTAGTTTACTCAATTTACATTCTATACAGCACCCCAGCTAAAGGATTGCAATTTGCAATTTCAAATGACGCAGAGATAATTGTTAGGCTCTTGAAAGGAAAAGAGAAGTACCTGCCCTCCAGGACACATACAGAATGAATAACAACTACGACTTGCACCTGCAGATGCATCACTATCCTCGTCTTGTACATACTTCACAAGCTTGTAATCTGCCACAGGTACTTTTCCACGTCCACAGTTAACCTCAGATGCCAAAGTAGAATACTACAAATATTCATAGAAATTTTTTGAATTCTAATCAGGAAAAAAAAAAATGAAATGAGAATATAAAAAAAAAAAAAACTCATAGAGGGTTTTCTAGTAAATCATTGATTTAATGGAGTAAATTAGCAATTTACTCTTTAGAAGAACTTATCAAATTAGGTAAATCATCAATGTACACCTAGTAAATAAGTGATAAAAACTCGAAAAGAAAAGTTTTAAGAAGTGTCCAAAATGGGCATTTAACACAATTTCCCTTCATAAATGAGTACCCTGCAACACTGTTATGTACCATTGAGTTTGTTAGGATTTGCAGTAACTGCCATTCTACGTTTTCTTAAAATATTAAAGTAATGGAAGACATCAGTTGTGGTAGCTTGTAAAGTCTGTTGGCTTTGTACTAAGGAACCTGGATCTGATATTAAATAGATGCATCCGTGTCTTTTTCCAAATTTTTCAATAACGTGTCTTTATGTTTCGTGGAGGAAAAAAAAAAAAAAAAAAAAAAAGAACTGAAAAGAACAGAGAAACATATTTAATGTAAGGTGTTGTAGTAGTGGATATTATTTACAGTAACTAGCAACCTCCTCCTGTGCAGGTCTTAACATCTCTGGCTCATATTTCGAACCACTTAAACTTTCAAAGGGAGAAAGAGTCATTGGCAGAGATGAAGTTACAGCCAAAATGTACACCGTCATACGACCTACCTGTATGCTATTTATCACTTGCTGAGGATGCTCAATCCGCAAACCTACCTGTTCAAACCATATAAGATATCATATTAAAGGAAAACAAGTAAATAAACTGAAACTCGTACAAAAAAGAGTAAATCCTCACTAGTACTTTTTTATTTTTTTGAAGTGCCATAGAAAACAAGAGTTCCACAACTAAATTTAGAAAGCATGTATCTAGACTTTCAAATTTCCAGCATTATGGCATTATGCAGTGTATTTCCTCTCGAATTTAGTCTAGGAGAATTATGTCCTGAAGAATAGCTACAGAACTATAACATTCCTCATCACCACTTCTCGCTAATAACTAGTTTACTTTATTGCAATTGTGGAGACTGGAGACTTCACACCACATGATCTAGCAAGCATGGATGTGTGTTGTTTGTTATGAAAATCACCACCTAAGCAACACAGCGTGCTACACTATTATTCTTGATAAGAAACGATAGAATATTATTAACAAAAGGACAAAAGGAGAAAGGGTACAACAGGGGACAAGGAGTTCACCTATGCAAACAAAATCGGAAGCACAAAAAAAAAAAAAAAAAAAAAAAAAAGAAAACTAGGAACGCAAAATTTATGAAGGGCTAAATCCCATCCTCTAAGCAAGTCTGAAAAGGAAAAAACATTGAGGCCTTTAAATTTGGTTATTCCTATCACCAAAGAGCCCAAGTAACGGAGAGAATTGCTCCATCCCAAAGCTTCTTCCACCTACTATTGAATAAATGACCATTGAAGATTTCCGCACCCCTGCTCGGAATCACCCAAGAAACTCCAAACTCATTTAGAACTCGGCACCAAATGCACAGGGAAAAGGGCCAATGAAGGAAGAGATGGTCTAAAGATTCACCATTTCTTTTACAAAGTATGCTACACTATGAACTAAGTCATCTACCCACAGTAGCCGACAAGTACAAATAAGATAATATGCAGTGCAAAAGGACCATATGATACTTCCATAATCTACACAGAATCTATGAAAGAATAAGCGTAAAACTGTTCTGGTCAATAACTGCACTCATAAACAAACAAAGTGGCTTCCTTTGTTAAATTTGATTTAACGTGTGCAAACAATGTAGAATTCGCAGTGATGGAAGACAAATTAGTTAGAATCATACATATTGATAAGCTGGTCTCATGATTAATTCAATCATAGCTACATTACCAGATACACCATTATTAACCCAAATAAAAGAGAAGAAGTAGCTACTCACAGCAAAATCTTTTGGGACCAAAGTGACATTATGAGAAAGAAGCATTTCATAAATATCACGTGCCGAATGTCCAACAGCCAAAACAACAGCATCATATTCCCACTTCTGGCTATTAGAACGTGAGCTGTCTCTCGAGTCAGATACTCTGACCCCAAAAACATTTCCTTCTTCTATGAGAAGATCATCTACTCTCTTCCCAAACTCAATAGTAACCTAAGAATTGTAGGAGAAAAAGGAACAGCATTAGGAACCATGTATGAATTAAGAAATAAATATATGACAGTAACCATTGGATAATGGATTGGCTAGAAGCTAATAGGCCACTCACCCCAAGTTCTTGTAGGTGTTGGCGAAAATTGCGAAGTAAAGGGACCAATCTGTCTGTTCCAAGATGAGGCTTCCCATCAACTAAGATTCCTTCTGGAGCTCCAAAATGAACTAAAGTTTTCATAACCTAAAACGATATCACGGTTAAATCATTCAATAAGATAAGTGACGCCGGCTTAAGTAAGGATACTTGGAGAGTTGGAGCACCCAAAGACTCAAGATTTTCTTTATTGTTGTAAAATTTCATCACCGAAGAAAAACAATAATTAAAACAATTGAGATGGACCTTGTTTTTAATAATCTCCAAAATAATAGTGGAAAGAATATGGTCTACCAGTAACTAATTTATCAAATGCAATTAGTGATTCACGCAGTTTCTGTGAGCCAAATAGGTAAAGCCTAAACCAATTCAAATGAAGTAGATAAGACGACTTTGACAAGATAAAGGTAAAGTTCTAACCGCTAAAACACTGTCACTGTTTCTTCCAATTCTAGTTACTAGCTTTCCATCGCTCCAGGTACCTGCACCACCCTGCCATGTATAAGTACTTGATAAATGCTCAATTATAAAGGACGGGAAATGTAGCATAAGTAGCAAAGAAAGTACTACAAAAAAATAAAGACAGATAGATGTAACAGAATTTTGAGATTAACAGATAAAAACCACAGGAACATGAAATCTAAAATAAATAAATAAAAAAATGTGGTATCAACCTAAGCAATTAACATTACTTAATGCCATTTTTCCTAAGCATTTTGGGAGATCCACATCAATCACATTATTGATCATAGCCTTTCAGTAATAGTACAGAATCCAGATCTCCAGAAAAAAAAGGTTAGAAGGGAAAAACATGAATTTCATATTTAACATCCTAATTTTCAGGAGGAAAAAAATGCCATTATCACATTGATTGATTGCCATTGAAAAACAGAGAGCAAACACTTCTGAGCAACATCCTTACTCACTAGCATTCAATACAGGATACGGCCCCCCATATCAACAGGCGAAAAGATTATTGATTCCAAAACCTAAATTCGAAGTGTTTGAAAATAATGGCACATAAAACAAATGACTATTTAAGAGAATTTTTATCAAGAGTAAAAGAAAATCAAGTTTAAAGTATAACCTCTCCGAAGCAAAAATTGCTTTCCGTCTGTAGTATCCGACGTACAATTAGAGCGCCAATGTCACGTCCCCTTTGTTCAACAGGCTTCCCTCGTTCTATCAACGTAACATTTGCACCAAGTTCTGCAAGAACGAGAGAAGCAAAAAGCCCTGATGGTCCACTACCCACAACTGCAATTCTTGGTTTTGTGGATGTTTTATACGCGACTGATCCCTTAGACACAGAGGAAATGTCATGTTTATCATCCGTATAAAATTCATTACCAGAGATCTTTTTACTGTCTTTTATGATACTGATTAAATCCCCAGATACTTTTCCATGTGGCAAATGTTCTATAAGCCCAGCTTTAGGCTCCAAACGCGAAATGAAGTCCCATGCACGAGGCTCCAAACTAATAAGTTTATTGACATCCATGTCAACTATGTATACAAATTTGGGCTCCTTTAGCACCTAAATAATGATAACCAAAAAGAAAAAACACCAACAGAGGATATTAGTTGTGTAACCAGAAGAAACTCCAAATTTGTTTCAACTAAAGCAGTTAACCCATGTTAGACTTTCGAAAGAAGCATCTTCTTTTAGCAGGTAAACCAAATCTCTGTCTATCAAACAAAGACAACAGGTAAACCAAATGTCTGTCTATCAAACAAAGACTGACTTTAAGATTTCACCTCTTGTATGATAAGAACAAGCATTAAAGGGAAAATGAAAGTGTTTCAAACCATTGAACCTACCTTCCGCGCATCGAAAGATTTACGAACTACTGAGAATGTTCTGCAGGCAACATTGAAGCAACCTGGAATTACCAAGGGGGGAAAAGGGAATATGACTCGTCAGATATCACAGGAATACTTTAGTATTGCTCCTATTAACAAATACTAGATTATCTAAAGTGAAAATCCAATGCCAAAAAGTAAAATTATATATCAAAAAAATTATTAAAAAAAAAAAAAAAAAAAAAAAAAAAAAACTCTACTCAGCTGACCTAGAATAATAACACATTTCTTTCAGCTATGGCGATCTATCTTCATATAAAAAATTATAACAATACAAATGCAAACTTTTTCTTTCCCTCTCTCTCGTCGTTTATTCTTTATTTAAAAACCTAATTGATAATTTCTCGAGTTTCAATTTTGGACTTAACTGACAGAACTTCACATTTCCAGAACCAATTCCACCACCAAAAAAAAAAAAAAAAAAAAAAAATGAACATCATCATTAATTTTCTGTTCATTTCGTAATTTTCCTACACACTTTTTCACCAACGAACAGAACCACAAATTACCGGGAACTCGAGAACTTTGGCAATGGCTTCAAGCAAGCCGTCGGAGACGCCGAGGAAATCCTTCCCGGGATCCTTGTGGACCGGAACGCCGAGCTTCGAAAGCCTCCAGAATCCTTCGAACTTGTTCACGGACTTGACGTCGGCGAGGACATCCTTGCGCTTCAGCCTTAGCTTCTTCTTCTCCGATGGATATCTCTGCTTGCCGGTTCTCTTGGCGCAGAGAACTCGCGGTAACGGCGGCGAAGTCGGCGACGTTTGGCGACGAGTGTGGGCGAGTCCCGGGATTGGGTTAGGAGGACGGAGGCAGAGCAGCTTGGAGGGAAGGAGAGACATGGCTTCGGAGAAAGTGTGCGAGTTGCAGTGTACGAGTGAAAGGAGTAGTAGTATGGCTGGAGCTGAGGATAGGATTATTTTCATAAATATTATACATTATTTCAAAATGCAAAACATTTCAAAACATTCTCCCAAATAAAGAAAAAAAAAAGTTCAAAATGCTTCTTCCGTCCAATTCTGTTGTTGAATCTTTTAAAAATAATGGAGCCCATGAAGTATTATTTAAGTCTGTAAAATGATTAAATATTAAAAAAAAAATTAAAGAAATGAAAAAACTTGATTAAAAATTTAAAAAATTAAAGTTTTGTTGATTTCACCGATTCGAGTTCAGAGTTTAATAGCTTGTTCTTTTGCATGAATATCTTGAGTTAATTTTTTTACTTGAGTTTGAGTTATAACTTGAGTTAAAATTGTAACTTGAGCTTGCGTTTGGTTGTGTATACTTAGGCCTCGTTCACTTCACCGATTCGAATTTTTAGTTTTAAGTTTCTACAGTAAAAAGCTCTAAAACATGTCACATCAAAATTTTTTGCTACAGTAAAAAGCTCTCAGAATATATCACATCTCAGCTCGAATTGAAAACTCAAATCCGCGAAGTGAACGAGGTCTTAAGTTATGATTCGAGATAAGAATTTTTTTGAGTTTATGTTTCTTTGTGGTAAAACTTGAGTTGTGCTAAAAATTTATGGTTATGAAGCTTAATATCACATGGCTCTATGGTTTCTGCTTCTACAAATAGCAAATTACTGATTCTAGCTTAAAATGAACACTAACATGGTAAGCGAGCCAACAAACCAATTTTTTTTTTTTTTTTTTTTACTAGAGGTCCATATTTCTGATATTCTACTAACTGTTTTTTTTTCCCTGCGGGATGTCCCTCAATTGCCAACAATGATCATAGATTTTTGTTTTCTTAAACATGGTAAGCTAGGGTTCGGATGCTCAAAAAATTTGATCACACGGAGGATAAAATCACACAAGCTCAATGACTGGATATTAAATCACAAAAGATCGCAACACATATGAAATTAATCAAAGGAGTTGGATTTGTACTTACCGAATATGAGCCAACGGAGGAGGAAATTTGATCCCCTTCGAGATTCCCAAAACGTGAGGAAGGGTAAGAGTGTTTGAGGTACTGCCGACAACAACGGCAGGGGAAGGATGTTTGACACACAAAGCAAGAGCAGTACGCCGTGAGCTCTTGCTTCTACATCGGATGATGACGTTAACCCACCGAGGTCGCTGAAACGATGGGTTTGCTACAAATTTCCCCGTTTTGAACGGGAAACAAAAAGGATGCAAATGAAGAGATTTGGGGGCTAGGGTTTCTAATTGCAGGTATGGGGCGTCACAATTGGGTTTGGGGGAGGAAGGTATAACGTTGAAGTAGCAAACGGGTATGGAAGAAATTTTTTTCAAGCTCTGAAGCTGGAAATCTCGAGCAGCATGGAAGAAATTTTTTGAGATCTGACGCTGGAAATCTCGAGCAGAGGAGCACGTGAACGGTAGGGTGTGGAAGGAGAGCATGGCAGGGAATCTCTTAGGAAGAAAACTGTAGAAGTTCAAAAGGAGTATCTCGAGTAGGTGCCTCTCCATTAACTCGAGAATGATTGGGAAACTCGAGTTCAATTTTGAGTTTGGTTTCGAGTCTCATATGCGAACATTAACTTGGGCCATATTTCTTCACTCAAATGGGCTTTCACGAGTAAACTAAAGGCTACCGAACTGTAGGATCTTGTTGTGATTTATATAAGAAAAATCGTTTGAACAACAACAATATTGTAGGCGGAATTTCAAAAATTTTATCATATCCATTTAATTCTAAATTAAACGTAAACCACAACGAGAGATGCATGCATGATATATGTTTATAGACAAAGGATTAGAATAATACACATACCTTTGTGACGATTGAAATAAATGACCGCAAGGATCTTGCCTCACTATCTCACGTTCCGAGATGAAGAATTGCCGTGAAACAAGATCGTTGATTTATCGACACGATCACACCAAAAACCACTCGTTGATTCAAGGCTATGACTCTATGGTATTTGGGATGAGAGTGTGGGCTCTTTTTCCAAAAACCTAAGGAAACAATTTTCCTTCTCTAATGTCTCTAAAATCCGGCCACCCCTAGGAGGAAATATGTGTGATATATTTTTTCTTCTCAAGAACTCTCTATTAGGGTTTTCAATAAAATATCCTTATATAGGGGAAATTCAAAAACTCAAACCCTAGATGGGATTTTCGAATTTTCCCTTAACCCTTGGATTGAAATCCGAAAATCCCTACATGGCTAGGGATTTCCGAATTTTCCTTCCCATTTTGGAGCAAAATTTGAAATCTCCTTATGGCAAGGGATTTCTGAATTTTCCCAAAAATAATATATCAAATTTTTCTCTCCATTAGTTGCCAAATAAAATCATGTTTAAATTTTATTTTGAATTTTAATTTAATCTCTATTAATTCTGAAATTCAAAACTCATTCCTTTTATTGTTCAATTATTAAATAAATGAAAAATTACATAATGAATTTAAACATAATTATATAACGAAACATCATATTCTGTTTTTCCCATTTATCAGAGCTAGCCTTGAGACCGAATGGACCCACATGAACAAAACTATGGAATTACAATACTCGACTAACTTATCCCGATAAGTTATTGACATATTTAATTCGACATCGCACAACTCCACTAAAAGTTTGATGCCGAATAATCTCTCGATTCATGTGCGCTATTTTTTCTAATGATGTTGATACAATTTATCACACGGTCCACAGTGTAAATGTATTATTATCCTTCGTAAATATCAGTGATCAGAATGGTATATAATATTACCGTTTTACCATTCCAATCATTATTTCCTCAACTCCTTTATATGACTGTGAATAAGAAAGACAAACGTTCGTAAGATGTCTCGCACATGTTACGATGTCTTAATCAACGAACATCATCATTGAATACCAGGCCTGGTTTATTTATTCACACACCCGTCAATAAAGCATGAGGTGATATTATTTCTTACGAATTCCATATCTGTGAATCACACAACTCCAACTCAATAATGTCATGATCCCAATAACCGAGATGTCGTTCAATAACTGTGAACTAATCTCATTGGTAAATCAAAGATCATGAGATACTAAGTTGAGCTATGCATCCACTTCAAGATTAAGATAATTATACAAATATACTTGAGTTGTGATGATTAGGTTTAGAGTTGTGTAAACGGTTTTTACTCTAACCTAATCAGTCACATGGTCTATTCAACATGTTGCGAGCATGTCTAGATCAACCACAGAGTCCAACTCCAATGCCCCGAGACCAGCATCACATGGTTCGATCTAACAATCATAATCGTTTCAATTGCCCAATCAATCCTAAGACTGCGAATATCTATTTTAAAACTGTGTCGAGAAGAGTTTGTCCGGCAGGGTTCCCCTGACTCTTCTTTCGTTGGTAACAGTTTATGGACTAAGCAATATTACTAACACTCTTGAGTATGTGTCAAAACATAACTTTATCTTATTTTATAAAATCAGCAAAAATAATAATGTCTTACATTTGTCATTTCTTAAATAACAAATTACATCCCACTTTATGGACACATTTCCAACACGAACAGCCCCTAAGTTTTGCTGCAGTAAAAAGCTCTCAGAAACAGCATCATCTAACTTTTTTGTTACAGTAAAAAGCTCGCACATAAAATCACATATAAACTCAAATTAAAAACTCGAATCAACGAACTAAACAAACCATAAGAGGTTTAGGCACAATTGACTCCTGAATTTGACGTATTTAGTAAATTGCCTTTCAATTTTTGGGCGCGTTTGGAAATCGTTCCAAAATGATTTTATTTTTTGTATGAAAATGAAAATGAAAATGTTTTCAATCTCAGACAGAATTATTTTTGAAAATGCGTTTGGCAGTTTTATCAAGAGATTGTTTTCAATGTAAAAAACTCATTAATGTCTCTATTTCTCTATCTCTACTCGAGAGAGGAGAAAATGAAAACAAAAAATGAAAAACGATTAAAAGTCGTTTTTCATTTCTCTCTCATTTTACACTAAACCAAAAAATCATTTTCATTTTCATTTTTTGTTTTCATTGCACCAAACGCTATTTTGAAAACGTTTTCATTTTTTCTTTCTCGAAAAACATAAACAACAAAAAGGGGATCAATTCTAAACACGGCCTCTAATTTTGAAAAGTTGCCTCCTAAATTTATAAATTTGTTACATTTACTTAAAATTTTATTAGATTTAAGGGATTAAAAGTTGATATATTAAAATATTTGTGTTATAGTTGAATTGAAATGTTAAAATTTTTGACTGAACGTGTTTTTTTTTTACACTAATATAACACAATCGCGGTTAAAATATGATATATTACAATAATTTTATAAATTAAGAGAACAACTTACATAAATTTAAAGTTTAAGGAGAATTTATTAAGTCACGACAAATTTAAGAGGTAAATATACTAAAAACAAAAAACAAAAATCAAACCCTTTGTGATTCCCCACTCACAAAAAAAAGACCAACTCATCCCTTCTTTAGTCGCCTCCCCCTCTGCATCTTCCTTAATTTTTAACCATTCTTTCCAGAGTTAGCAGTTTAGATTTATAGCATGGCAAATGGATGCCAATTGATTAAAGGCACGAGATTCAAAATGATTAGTTTATTCTGAATTTACAGTTTTTATTCTGTGATGTACAGTATTTTTTTCTATAAACTGTATTGGTCAACACTGTCCCAGAGTTGTATAATTTTAAACTTTATGGACTGTTTTAAATATTGTTTGTAAAAGAAAGACTTCGGAGCAGTATATTTTCATATCTATTTTGGTATAGGTATTTGTACATTTTATTTTATTTTCATGGATTTTTCTTAATTGATCGAGTTTAATTAAACTTAATTTTCTAATAATCACGGTCTCATCTAATGTTGAAACTTTAGATGGGCCTCCCATAACCACTCAAAATTTTGAATTTTTACCCAATGATCGAGCCCACCTGAGCTTGAATTTTTGAGTTGCCCGACCTGACCCGAGAAAGACCATGGATGGGCATCGGGCAAGTTTTGGCTACCCGAACCCAGTTGGGCAGTCCAAGACTGCCCAAGGTGCCTGAATTTTTTTAATATTTTTTATATATTTATATCCTATTATATATATAATTTTGTTTATTAATTTTATATGGTATGCATATAAATGATTTTAAGTTATTTATTTTAAAAATTATACAAAAATTATAAAGGAGATTGCAATTTGAAATTTGAAATGAACATGAATTATATAAATAAAAATTATTAATTTATAAATTTTTTAAATTTGTAATTCATGATTGTCTTGTTAAAAACCTTACCCAGAAAAATCCTATTGGGATAAAAACTTGGTAAAGAAAAAAAAGTGCAATCATTATGGGACAAATTACAAATTTGATGAACTTACAAAGTCTATATAAGATTACAATAACACTGTACAAAGTAAATAAATATTTACAAATTACAATAATAGAATTTAATTTGAAGCTGGAGGATCGTCTTCAAAATTAAATGTTAATCTACTAAATTCATCGATCCATTCTTGGCTTGTCGGTGAAATTTTATCATGTACGCATTGGTCGGAACGATCCCAATCCTTAATGCACACCAAAGCTTCAACAATGTCCTGCTACAATGCGTTTCTACGTTCCTCAAGTATTCGCCCGGTTGTACTGAAGGCTTGTTCGGATGAAACAGTGGAGACTGGGATTGAAAAAATATCCATTGCTAGTCGAGTTAGGATCGGCCAAGTTAATGCTTGTGCCTTCCACCACTAAACCAAAACCAAACGTTTCACTATTGTCGACCACTAAGCCCTTACTTAGGTACGCCATTAACTCATTGAAGCTGCCGCTGTTGCCCACCACCTCTTGATGAAGATCCACTCCTAGATTCTTCTTGACCTTCAGTCGTTGTCGTCGTCTTCTTCTTCTACTTCAACCCGAAAACATTCAAGAATGAATGTGGATTGTCTTCTTGTTGTTGTAGTTGTTCTACACAATCTGGTTTTCTAAACCTACTTTTATAAGAGCTATAGAGAGATAATATTTTCTTCTTTATAATAGGAAATTATTCAGTACAGTCAATATCTAAAAAGTCACCTAAGTTTTCTAATTCACTTTCTAAACCATCTAATTTTAATATAGAATAAAAAATAACACCGAAACCATACAAAATTAGTAATTCAACCCAATATTTTTTAAACTTCTTTGCCATAGAAGCGATAGAAACTTCTAGAACCTCGTGTGTCCTAAATTCACAAAATAAAATAGTCATTCTTAAAAGTTCTCCTAACGTTAATGGTGACGTTGGGTAATATGTTCCACTAAGCTTTAAAGTAACTTCGTGAAATCGACCTAAAAAGTTATACAAAATTTTGGCAATTTGCCAATCAGTTTGGTCTATAAATCATGATCCTAATTTTACACTAACATAGTTTGTTATAGCATCTTTATAGGGGATGCATTGTTTAAGCATTATATAAGTTCGAGTTCCATCTTATGGGCATATTTAAGGCTAATGCTCTAGGATTTTGATTACATGCATGTAGAAACTTACACCAATCTTGTATTCTTTGATTACTAGGTTGAATCCATGCAATGTTATCTCTAATTCTTTTAATATGACCTGACATTGATTTTAAACCGGATTTTACTATTAAATTAATTACATGGCGTGCACAACATTGGTGAAATATATCATTATTACTGAATAAACTTAAATCATTTTCAAAAAGTTCTATTGCTTTAGTATTTGCCTTAGCATTATCTAATATTATAGCCATTATTCTATCCCTTAAACTATATTCATCAATAACACCTAAAATTGTATTATATATTAAATTGACGGTATGTGATCCTATAACACATTTAAAATCTAATATTCTCTTATCTAAATCAAAACCTTTAAAATAATGTCTGGTTACAGCTAAATAATCTTTGTTGACAATGGTGGACCAAATATCTCCCGTTAATGCAACGCAACTACTAGTAGAGTGTAAATGGTTGATTAATGTTTCCCTTTCTTGTTTATATAATTTTAATGCATCTTTCCTAAGAGTAGTTCTTGAAAAAATTGTGCATTAGGATTATGTACAATTTTAATATAACGCTGCCAATTTCTTTGACTTGCAAATCGTATTTCTAAGTGGTTAGACCGCCAGTTTAGCAGTCAAATGATAATTGTGTTTGGCGGAGATCGGGTTCGCCTCCTTGCTTTTGAAGATACTTTTCAGAGTGTCTTCTCAAGAGTGTAGTGCCATGAATAGCATTACATTTTAATTTATCACCACAATATTTGCATTGAGCTATGTATTTAATGTTACTGTTATTGTCGATCTCCTCGAATGTGTTGAAGTGCTCCTAAATTGTTGAGGTGCACTTGCATTTCTTCTTAAAACTTGCAACACTTGCACTAGCACTTCTGCTTGCCTCTCCTCCACGCCCACCACCATTACGACCACGAGGTCCACGACCTCTACTACGTCCACCATGACTCGGATTTGCAGTTTCCTCAACAGCCTTTTCTGGTGTTTGTGATTCCTGCGTTTGAAAAACATTAGTAGGAAATTGCCATTTTTCGATGTTGAATTAGACATCAACGAGAATATCACCACCATAATCAGAAGAATCCATTATGAAAAATAAGAGAGATCAAGAGTGCTTTAAGAGAGATTAAGAGAGATTGAGAGAGATTTGAGCGAGATTAAGAGAGATTTGAGAGAGATTAAGAGAATTAAGAGAGAATAAGAGTTGTTGGATGAGAAAACTGGTTGGGGGAGGGGGGTATTTACAGGCAATTTTTTTACTAGGAAAAAAATTTTTTCCCTAAAAAATTCAGCTCCAACGATAACTTCGTTTTCAGCGGTTTGGGTCGAGTTCAGGTAGTTTGGGCAACGGTAAAAAAAGAGCTATTGGAGTTGGGTAGGCAGCCAGCGGATTGGGTCGAGCAAAATTTAGCCGTTACATTAAAAAAAATTTGGGCAACGGTAAAAAAAAAAAGAAGTAAATTTAGGTCGGGTTCGGGTCAGGCAAAATTCAAAAACTAGCATTTTTTTTTTGGGTTTTCGGGCAGAATTAGGGAAAAAAATTTAGGCAACGAGTTGGGCTTCGGGTTACGATGAAAAATTCAAAAAAAAAGGCGGATGATGGTCACGACTCCTCCACCGGTGACGGGCGGCCAGGAAGGGTTTTTCCTCGGGCTGCCCGAGCTTGAGCCCAGGAAATTAGTGTGGATGGGCAGCGAATGGTGCTTGCTTGTGGAGCCCAAAAATTTCCAGGCATCGGGCATGCTCGCTGTTTGAAGTTCCACCACTAGTCTTATCTTTAGGGTTGTGAAAGATTTTGGTATCAAAGCACGGCTTCGAATGAAATCAAGCATGTGTGAGTTTTCTATTGAGTTTTATGTTCTTTTAACAGTTTTTGTGTCGGGATATGTCGTTCAATACTAGTTAGTATATGATACATTTACACTTGAGAATTTGACGTCCGAGTCTGTTACATTTTTCTAGAACACTTCAATGGATAGATTCCGTATTCCTACGTCGACGTTTATCGATATGAAGCTTAAAATCAAAGTTTGACTTTGAAACTTGTGAAGCTTTCATTTTGATCAAATGTCATGGATTTGTTTCCCCAAGTGATATTAACTCTTGTCAGTTTTAAATTCAAAATGAGTATTGACTTTGGAATTCTCATGAGGATTTTCGTCTTCAAATGATATTTGTTCTGACTTCCACGTAGTTGAATTCCCGATATTGGTCCCTTCCACTTTTCGACACGTCTAACATGGGGGTTTAAGTTGATGGAGAGCGATGACTTGAAATCGAGCAATTTTGATCATTAAAGTTTCCTTCCTCCTTATTTAGTTATTTCTGATTTGATCAATGCACAAGTTTAGCCTTGCAATCTAGCTTTGTATCTAATGCGATAAAATTAACACTAGCAAGTGCACCAATCGTTCAAGTGAAAAATGATGAGTAAGATATCGTTTCCCAATAAGGATTGGTAAAATTCACAAGTAAAGTGATTAAACCGACTATGTTATTCGAGATTGCGAAATTGAGTGTAATGTGAATTAAAACTAATTAAAGATTAAAAATTAGACAAATGTAAAGATGCAAGATTTTAGAAAAAATGCAATGAGAGAAACGTTAGAGAGTTGATTTCACCTAGACCAATTCATCCATAAGTTCAAAAAGAATGAATTTCAATTATTATTAACCATGAGATGGTAGAATTCCCTAATGTTTAATTATCCATATTTCGGGTCTAATCAACTATCGCATATATCCTTAACTTCAAATATCCTTATTTCAGGTCTATTCTAGATTAATTCAATATGAGATGCCTTAGAATTTGTGGAATCCTTTTTCGGTTAAATCTCCCTCTCGGTTACAATTTAAACTGACCACATGAATTTTTTTGAATCCTATTCGGTTACTTCTCCTCCACTCATGGCATGTTCTATATTTTGCTTGAATATTATTCACATCCAAGATTCAATTCACAATTTAATGTTTCCAATCACATAGCTTCTCTATCCGAAACATCACTATGATGAATTCTCAAATTAAATCAATGAAAAGCCCTAAGAACAATAGAACACACTCTTCACAGAAAATTTCAGTAACATGTGAATTAGGAGCACCAGTAGAGATAGAAAAATTTATTCATCAGGAAACTCCTGATTAACGCCCAAAAGTGATGTTCACAAGCGGTCAATTGTAACGCAGAAGGGCGGTCGTATCCACAGAGAGATAACAAAATAACAAGAATGATTAATAGAATAAGAGCATTAGAGAAAAATGAATTAAAGAAAACGAATAGTTTTTGAGATTTTTGTTGCAAATATAATAAAAATGAGAAAATCTGTAGGAAGAAAATTCAATAATAAAAATGGTAAGGTGTCGAGAATCCCTAATGTTTCGTTAACCAATTCCAGTTTTGATTCACAAAATAAAAGAACTGAATAGATTAAATCTCTATGTTGACTCCAGAAATATTATTATTACAAGTTATCTAAAATCGACAATATATCAATCTGACAATATTGCAGTAAAAGACAATTTGTAAAATAATTTGAATAACAAAACATTGCATGACAGAATTACATAAGAAAAGTGTGACTAAACTTATATAAAAATTGGCACACAATATTTTGAAAAGTAATAGAAAAATGGATGAGATTTAATTCATTCAGATGTTGAACTTTACAGCATAAGGAATCAAAACCCCGAATTGGGTCACTCAACAGAAGTTCATCTCTAACCTCACCAAGAAAACTCTAGCCTATCTTGCAAAACATTCTCACAAGTTCTAGAGAGAAAATATGAGACTGACAGCAAGACGACAGAAAACTGAATAATAAAAGCTTTTCAAACCTTAGGCCAACCCTTCTATTTATAATGTTCAGAGGTTTCCTGTCAAATAAGGAAATAAATTGTAAAACTAGAAAATTACAAAAGAAAAGGAAACAAAATAAAATTACACATAAATTAGGAGAAATCACATATTTAATTTTGGGGAAGAAATTTGGTAATTTGCTCTGATTTTTGGGGAAGGAATTTGGATTCAGTACCAACGGGGACACGTGTCAAAGCTTGGTTGGAGGAAACGAATGAGCCACCACGTGTCGCGGTCGGATTGGGCGGACGGAGCCGGCATCACATGGTTTATCGCGCGCGGAGAAAGATCATGTCCGCTGTCAATGCCCAACCAATCCTAAGGCCTGGGAATATCTATTTTAAAGCTATGTCGAGGAACAGTTTGTGAGCATGGGTTCCCAAAACTCTTCTTCGTTAGTAAAAGGTTTATGGACTAAAAGACAATAATACTAAACACTCTTGAGTATGTGTCGGTTCATAACTTTATCTTATTTTATAAAATGCCGGTAAAAATAATAATGTCTTACGATTTGTCATTTCTTAAATAACAAATTACATCCCACGGAATGGACGCGGATTTCAAACTGACTGATGGGGCCCCTTTTTCTTACTTGGCTCTCTTGGCTGGAGGCTGGGCTTTACATCATCTAACTTATTTTGTTAGCTTTTCACACTGCTTTTTATCTGTAAATAATTAAGCAAAACTAGACAAATTCCGATTAAAAATATTATGAATGAAAAATAATGGAATTGTTTAATTAAAGCTTCAGTATTTTGATATTATATAAATCAAAAGCAGTATCTAGGGTACATTTTTATGCACTAATCAACTCCTCATTTATGTCCTCCTCATCCTCAATTGTATTTTGTAGCCTTGAAAGGTGGTCAGCTACTAGATTATTTGTCCCCTTCTTATCCTTGATATCCAAGTTGAATTCTTGAAGGAGAAGAATCCATCTCAGTAGTCTTGGCTTAGCGTCCTTAGCTAAAAGAAACTTCAAAGCTGCATGTTCAGTGTAAACAGTGACTCTTGACCCCATTAGATATGATCTAAATTGATCAAAAGCAAATACTATTGCCAAAAGTTATTTTTCAGTTGTAACATAATTCAATTGAGGACCAGTGAGAGTGCAACTTGCATAATAGATAGCCCGAAAAACCTTGTCCTTTCTTCGACCAAGCATGGTCCCTACTGTAGTATCACTCGCATCACACATCATTTCAAAAGGAAGGCTCCAATCCAGTGGTACTACAATTGGGGCGGTTGCAAGCTTCCTTTCAACACCTGAAATGCATGCAAGCACACATCAGAAAACTGAAATTTATTTTCTTTTATGAGGAGATTAGAAAGAGGTTTTGAAATTTTTGAGAAATCTTTGATAAATCTCCTATAGAACCCTGCATGCCCGAGGAAGCTTCTAACAGCTTTAACTGTGGTGGGTGGAGGTAGATTCTCGATCACCTCCACCTTTGCCCTATCAACTTCAATCCCCTTGGAGGAGATCTTATGCCCTAGAACGATCCTTTCTTGAACCATGAAATGACATTTTTCTCAGTTAAGTACGAGGTTCGTTTCTTCATACCGCTGCAAAACCAAAGATAAATGATGGAGACAATCTTCAAATATTAGACCAAACAATGTAAAGTCATCCATAAAAATTTCTAAAAATTTTTCGTTCATGTCTAAGAAGATCGCCATCATGTAACACTGGACTGTTGCTGGAGCATTACAGAGGCTGAAAGGCATTCTTCTGTAAGCAAATGTGTCATAGAAGCAAGTGAAGGTTGTTTTCTCTTGGTTCTTGGGGGCAATAGGGATTTGATTGTATTCGGAATAGCCATCCAGAAAACAATAATACCTGTAACCTGCCAATCTCTCCAACATTTGATCAATAAATGGTAAGGAAAATGATATTTTCTTGTGGCATCATTTAATTTTCTATAGTCAATACACACACGCCACCCTATAACATTTCTAGTGGGTATTAATTCATTATTCTCATTTTTAACCACTATCATCCCACATTTCTTTGGTACTACTTGTACCGGGCTAATCCATGCACTATCAGAAATAGGATAGATAATACATGCATCGAGCAATTTGGCCACCTTTTTTACTACCTCCTGTATTGTTGGTTTGAGGCGCCTTTGAGGTTGAACCTTCGGCGTGAAGTTTTCCTCCATTAGGATCTTATGTGTGCAAATGGATGGATTGATCCCCTTAATGTCTACTATGGTCTAACCTATTGCCTTCCTATGTCTTCTTAGAACTTCCAGCAATTTGTCTTCCATTTCACCTGTCAATAAAGAAGAGATAATTACAGGAAATGCCTCTTGTTCTAAATAAGCATATTTGAGATGAGATGGAAGGGCTTTGTTTTCAAATTTTGGTTTTTGTTCTCTCATATCCTTAGAATTATTTGGATTTATTTTCACAAATTTTCTAGATTTTCAACTTCCTCTAGACATGTGCTATCTATTGGGAATAGTGTCCTAGAAGCATGAGATGTAAAAGGATATTTATTATTTAATTAATAAAAGAATTTATTCATCATTTTATGTGCATATATTTATGAATATTTAATGAATATCAAATAAAATTCTTTGATTATTTATGTAACCTTAAACATGGTATGTAAGTGTTGTACATGAGAGGATAATGTTTAAGGATAATAATCAAAAGTAATTGTTCATAATGAGTTTAATTAAAGTTCAGAATCTTTAATTAAGACATTATTAATACATGTCATTCCCATTTAGAATCGAACGGTGTTTATCCGTCACTGTTAATATGATGAGATATTGAATGAGTGTATTTCACATAATGAGATCATGTGGAACATGGACGCAAACACAACATGAATTTCTAATAATTTCCGTTAAGCATAGAAATTCTAATTGAGTCTACCGATGGTCATATATAGGATGATCTTAATCCCGAGTTCTTAACAAACTCCTATTTATGGATTTATGTCTTTTGATTTACTCGGTATAGATTCCGAGACCCTGAATCCTATTCCTTGTATTTTGGAGACATTATGAAATAGGTAGCTGGGAATGTTATTATACGAGATGGAATCCATTCCTTCTTAAGAAAGAAGCAGATAAATAATTCTCTTGAGTGTTGATTCAGTACTTAGATTAGTAAGAGCGCTTTGGTTCATGAACGTGTTTTATGAATCACTATCCATTAGAGAATCAATGGTACTCAAGGATAAATATGTAATTAGAGAGGCTAACAGATTCTACCTGACTCTAATTATAAATTATTTATGGAGGATTGATCTATATGTAATGACTATATCAAATGGACACTTCACAGTTTAGAAGTAATTAATGTCTATAATTTCGAGAGTGTAATTCCAAGTTTATAGTAGAGTAACTATTGGAATTAATAGAATTAATTAATTAATTAAAGTGTTTAATTAATTATTAATTTTATTGGAGCTCAGAATTATAGGTCCATTAGTCCCCGCGTCGTCCTTGTAATTCTACCAGACACAAAGGGGAAAATGGGAATTTTTGAATTACGGAATTCTAAAATTAAATACTTGAAAAATAATTAATTGAGAATTAATTATTTAAATAATGTAATTATTTAAATTTGAATTTGAACATATCTAGATTTATCCATTTGAACTTATTTGATAAGTTGTTCAATTTAGAATTCAAATTAATTTAAGTTTGACTTAAATTCGAATTTGAATCTAAATTATAATTGGACTACTGGATAAATGATAAAATCTCTCTCTTCCCTATCTGAGGTAGGCGCCACACACAGGGATAAAACCCTAGAGTGTGGCCGGCCACCTTGTGGATAAGGGAAAGGGATTTTTTGTTCCAAATTCAAAATTAGAGATAAGGATTTGATTCTATTTTGAAGTTTGACTTCTACTCTTTAAATATGAAAAAGATAGAAAATTGTAGCACAATTTTAAAACACATTTTCAGCCCCAAAAAGAGTTGTGGCCGAAATTCTCATAGAGGAAAAAAAGAGAGGAAAAAATTTTTCTCCAAAAAATTCCACATCGTGCATGCGTTGGTGTTTGTGGAAATTCGAGTGTTTCAGAAACCTGTTTTGTCTCACGTGTGCCCACACACACGTCTACATGGAATCAAGGAATTAACATGTAAGACTTTGGTATTCTAAACACAAAGCTTGGAGCAAGGACTGTTCGTGGTCAAAGAAATTCAAGTTATCATCCGAGTCGGCTTCCAGGTATTTTTTCGGTTGATCCTTGAATCATATAAATTAATGTGATTAATTTATTCATGCATAAATTAATATAATCTATAGAGTATGTCAAAAGTTTTATGAAAATTTTTGTTATACACAATCCGCTGTTTCCTACCACGCTTCCGCCGCCGAATTCGATTCGGCAACCAACACTATCCTCATCCATAGCAATGTATCTTTCTAGAGGATTACCTTTGGTGCTTCCCCTTGGCACTCATCAACAAGATCATCAAAGATGTCCACCTGAAAACAAGAAGATGATAAAAAGTCAAAAGGATGTTTCATAATTTTATACATATGAAATACCACTTTATCATCATTCACTCTCAGAGTTTTCCTTGTTGCACATCTATCAAAGCTCTTCCCGTGGCAAGGAAAGGTCGTCCCAATATTAGAGGCACTTCTTGGTCTTCCTCCATTTCAAGGACGATTAAATCCATAGGGAAAATAAATTTATCCACTTTTACTAGTACGTCTTCAATAATTCCCCGTGGTCTCTTTATTGACCGGTTTGCCAATTGTAAGGACACAGTGGTTGCCTTAACTTCTCCTAAACCAAGCTTCCTGAAAATTGAAAGAGGCATAAGATTAATGCTTGCACCTAGATCACATAAAGCTTTATTAACATACGAATTTCCTAAAGTGCAAGGGATAGTAAAACTCCCTGGATCTTTCAATTTAGGAGGCAACTTATTTTGTAGAACTGCGTTCTTCTATCAACATGAATGTTCCATGTTCTTCCAACTTTCTTTTGTTGGACAAGATTTCCTTCAACAATTTAGCATAGCTGGGCATCTGTGACAAAGCTTCAACAAAAGGAATGTTAATTTGCAATTTCTTAAAAATTTCTAAAAACTTAGAAAATTGCTTATCTAGCTTGTCTTGCTTGAGCCTTGGTGGGAATGGAAGAGGGGGCATCTATTTTCAGCTATTAAGTTAGAATTCACCACCCATTTTCCCTTAGCTTTCTTATTCAGATTCAACCTCTCCTCTTGAGTGGTTGTTGCTTCCTTCTCTTCATTAATGGTAGAGTCCTCTTGTATGTTGGACTCGGCCACCTTTGTATTTGGCTCATCCAATTGTTTACCACTCCTCAATGCTATGGCCTGAACTTGCTCCTTGGGGTTCTTTTCGGTGTTTCTCGGGAGGGAGCCTTGTCTACGCCCTAAAACCAAGGTTGCAAGTTGTCCTATTTGAACTTCTAGATTCCGAATTAAGGCTTCTTGATTCTAAAACTTGTTTCAGCCTTGCTTAAGAACTTAGCCATCATATCCTCCAAATTTGATTTCTTCTCTTGAGGTGGGAATCCGGGAGGTGGTTGCTTCACATTATTTTGATTCCAAGCAGAGTTCGGGTGATTTCTCCATCCCGGATTATTAGTGTTGCTATACGGGTTGTTTTGCTCAGAAAGTGAACTAGATGAGATTTGGTTAGCTGCTTGGCATTCATGGTTAGGTGGCTGCCTCTACAAAAATCACATGTAATTGATATTGGGAGTTGCAGTCTATTTGCGGTAAAAAATATGTACATTGGATGATGAATTACAAATGAGCCTTAAAAAAATGAGAGGAGAAAATAAAATTGTGCTGGCCCAAAAAAGAAATAAAAAAAAAAGAGAAAGAAGGGGGGATTAAAAATACACGTTTTAGAATGTGGAGTGATGGTAAAAAGAGTACAAAACGTGAAGTGGTGACAAATAAAGTATAGAACGTGGAGTGATTGCCAAAAAAAGCTGTTACGAAATTCTCGTATATAAAGGAAGAAGCAAGAAAAAAAGGTTTCCGAAGACATCAAAAAGCGTGTGTGCAGGTGTGCGGGGAAAAGTGAGAGAAAACAAAGAAAACTAAAAATCGTGTGCGCAGGTGTGTGGAAGAGGAGAGAAAGAAAAGAAAAAAAGGTGCCCAGGTGTGTGGAAGAGAAGTGAGAGAAAGAAAAAGAAAACAAAAAGGTGCGCAGGTATGTGGAAGAGAAGTGAGAGAAAGAAAGAAAAAAACAAAAAGGTGCATGTGTGCAGGTGACAGTGATATGAGGGAAAGAAAAAATATACATCCTCAAAAGCGATATTTTAAAATAATCAGGTAAATACATGTTTTGATATTTTAGTTTTTTTTTATACTAACAGTTTTAATTTTTGTGTTATTAAATAAATACTGATGAGTTAGTTTTATATCGATTTATTAAGCTTTTATAAGTTTAATATTAGCTAATTTTAAGGTGTTTGGTTGACAAATTGATGTTTTCTTAATCTAATTTTACAGGATGAATGCAAGCATGATAATCTACTACAAATTACCATTAAAAGCTCACAAAGGAAAGGCCCAAATTCCAGCCCATTAAGCCCACACACGGAGGACAATAATCCAACAACTAAGCCCACACACGGAGGAGGAGATTAATTCCAGCCAAAACAAAATAACATTATGCTTCATTCAAGCAAAAGGCCCAAATTCCAGTCCATTAAGCCTACACACGGAGGAGGAGATTAATTCCAGCCAAACGACAGTGTGTTTCAGCTCCCAGCCATATGGTATTACTTTCTCTGGTTGCACATTGGAATTGGGGCTAATCTGGAGAGGATAGAGAGTTTCAATTTTTGTGGAGAAAACCCTATCTCGAGGGAGAGTTTGAAAATGAAAACTAGAGGAAGATTCGGGATATTCCAGGGGGTTATTCCAGAGGGAAAAACAGAGATTTTTGGCTGGAATTCCGGAGAGATTCCAGAGAGTTTTTCAGGGATATTCTAGAGGGGTTGTTGCTGGGATTTTCCGCAAGGAGAAAGAGGGGAAAAAGGAGTTTAACCCAGGGCTTTTCAAGGGGGATTCGGCGAGAGTTTTAGAGTTGGCCCAGAGGGATTATTGCTGGGAGTGGCTGATTCCTGGTGGAGAAACAATTTGTAAAGTTCGGCCATTGGGATTTACCCTTGTTTCTTCTTTTCTTCTTTCGTGAAGAGCATGGTGATGTCTCTTGGAATTCTCTTTATTTTATTTAATTTAGTTATGGTTTAATACTTTTAGTTAGAGATTGATGGATCTGAACCTATGATTTCTAAGTTTCAATTTGAATGAGTTGCAATTGATTATTTTTCTGTGAAGAGTGTGTTCTATTGTTCTTAGGGCTTTGCATTTATTTAATTTGGGAATTGATCATAGTGATGTTTCGAATAGAGAAACTATGTGATAGGAAACATTAAATTGTGAATTAAATCTTGGATGTGAATAATATTCAAGCAAAATATAGAACATGCCATGAATGGACGAGGAGTAACCGAATAGGGATTTAAGGAAATTCATGTGGTCAGTTTAAATTGTAACCGAGAGGGTGTAACACCCTGAAGAATTAATTGAGATTAATTAAGGTAATTAAGATTATTAGTGTGTCTAATCTGATTTAATTAATTGAGTTTAAATGATTCCAAGGTATTTAAATTATTTACAGTAATTTATTTTAATCCGTAAGTGTGTATGGGCGCATTTCGGACCATTATATTTTACACGCCATTTTCTTTTATTTTTCCTTTTCTTTTCTTTTCTTTTTTTTTTTTTTTCTTTCTTTCCTTTCTTTCCTTCCCGCACGATCCTTCCTCACTCTCTCTCTTTTCACTCTCACTCTCCCGTGCTCTCTCTATCTCTCTCTCTCTACCATTTTGTCACAAATCAAGACCGGATTTGAGCCAAAGAGTGATTTCAAAGAGTTTTCAACATCAAGAGAAGGATTCAAGGTAAGATTACTTGAAGAACCTCTCTTGGATTTCAAGTTTTTCGATTTAAAAACTCGCTTTTTGGTTCAAAACGGATTTTGATGGATTTCGAGTGAAACTAGGGTAGAAATTGGAGATCTTGGGTTCTTTGGACTTGTTTTAGGACCTAGAACCCAGATCTAGTGGTTGTCCCTTGAGATTTTGTGAATTGGGACTGGATTTGCAGGTTTTTGATCGATTTCCGCGAAGTTTTCGCGAATCGAAATATCCACGGTCGACCGCATCGGTCGACCGGACTTTGTTGAGGCCACCGGCCGACCGGACCGGGTCGACCGGAGTGCACACCACCGGCCGACCGGTGGTGATGCACTCCTCCTGTCTCCGATCGACCGGTGTACAAATGGTTTGACCCTCGTTTGGCCTCAAATTGTCGTTTTGACCCCTTTTTCGGGAGAACCCAAATTAGCTTCATTTGGGGACTTGGGAAGAAAGGATTAGTATCCTTAATCCCTGATTTGATAATTAAAACCCTTGGAATGGAATTTGAACATGAAAATTGATTAGGGCACACTAATTGGAAAATCTTGGAATATGATTGAGATTGGATTACTTTAGGACCGAGGATTGATCCTAAGGTGTTATCTTGTATCGATGCTCATGTGGATTCAATCAAGGGGCTTGAGGAAGCGGAAGCCGAAAAGGGCAACGCTAGTCCCGTGTTTGATTGTGAAGGTAGGATTTCTATCCCTTTTCCTTGTGAGCCTGTTTTCAAAAAAAAAGATTTTGGCCTTGAAAATGTTTTAAAGAAAGGGATTGATTTGCGAAAAAAACGTTTTTAAAACCATGGCTTGTTAGTTTATGGAATTCCTTGGCTTGTCCTGTCCTTGAATCCATAGCTTGTCGATCATGGAACCTCATGGCTTGTTCACCATGGGGCCCGCGACTTGAGTAGTTCGTGGGGTCATATGAACGATTTCATAATGTTAAACGGATGATTTCTTAAGATAAGAGATCTTGTGAACTGGTAATAGAGTCTATTGCTATAAGCCTAGATAGGATGGGAGAGTGCATCATCCTCGGGCGAAACCGAAACCGGGTCCGGTAGGCGGGGCGCTTGGTGAGGTGAGTAATTTGTACTAATTACTCAAAAGCCCGTAAAACTAGTTAGTTTTGATATGTATTTCCTTTGAGAAAAAGGATGTGAGGTTCCGGCTGTTCTGTCGGGACTAAATGTCTATTTATTTTATTTACGCACTTATTTATTTATTCGTTTATTTAAATTATTTCAAATTATATCCTACTGGGCCTTTCGCTCATGTTTCAAATGTTTAAACCCCTCCCAGGAGATTCGAGGAGCGGTGCATCATAGCTGAGTTGTACTACGGATCGAGCAAGCGAGGATTGTGTTATCCTCTTGAGCAAATGTAAGGAATTTGAGAAATTCTGTAAACTTAACTAATATTTGGATTTACTAGACTGTGGATGATGTCTGTTGTAATGATTATTTACGTAAGCATGTATGTACGATTCAGATGTCTCAGGGGTGGAGCCCCGTGTGTCGAGGCTCTGGATTATGTAGATTATTTATATTTTAATGCAACAAGTGTGGGACCCGGTTGGGGATCTGCTTTATTAATCCCTAATCGAGCTCCACGTCACCCACCCCGTTTGGGGCGTGACAGAGTGGTATCGAGCATTAGGTTAAGAACCCCGGATTGTACATACATGTGTGACATCTTATCCACCGAATAGTCTAGTTTGATTTCAGTTGAAGGAAATGGCGCCTACGCAGACTAGGTAACCAGCCGGAACAACCGAATCAAGGATTCTTTGATGCCATGTTTATCGCCTTTCAAGGCATGGCCACTAGAGCTCGGAATGAGCGACCGGGTGAGATCGGAACAGAATATTTCCGGGAATTGTGGTTATCCCTCGTTTAATAGTGAGGAGGACCCTAAGCGGAGTTTTGGATTGACTCCATAGTTAAGCATTTGAGTACTATGGGAGTTCCAAATGAATACCGGGTGGAATTTATGTATATAAGATGGAAGGATTAGCAAACACCTGGTGGAAACAATTCAAGAGGAGAATGGATGTCACAGGGATGACCTTTAAAATAATGAGGTGATGTTCAATGATCGCATTTCCCTCCGAGTTACAGGGAAGAAAAGGCACTGGAATTCATGTCGGCTGCGGCAAGGTGACATGTCTCTAGAATATGAGGCTAGGTTTAATGACCTATCCCGGTTTGCGCCATCTCTAGTGGAGTCTCAAGACATGAAATGTCTCAAGTTTGAGGGGGCCTCAAGAACTTAAAGTTGAATTCTTGGAAGGTAGAATCCATGAGGGTGGAACTTTTTTCAAGCAGGTCGGGTCATGACCTTACTTGAAAGAAATGGCAAAAAAATTTTTTTAAATGTTTCGGGCCCAAAACTTGCATGATTGATGGCCGAAAAACCTTTTTCCTACCAAGCATGGTCCCCTCACGTATATGCCGCATCAATTTCAAACCCTCCTGCGCTCAATTGGTACTACAATTAGAATCCTAAGCTTTTCAAAAACCTGCATGCAAGCACACATCACCTCCGGCTTCGAGAAAGAAGGAAAAGTACAGGGACAAGCTTATACCCCGGGCAGAGGCAGCTTCTATCGGACCGAACGCGGTGGTTGAGGGTATGATTCTAATCTCTCATTCTTTTGCTCACGTGTTATTTGATACAGGTGCCACACACCTCGTTTATATCAAGTTCTTTTGTTCGGACTTTTGAAACCGAAATCAAAAACTTAGAAGTCCCGATGACTTTGAACTCCCCTTTCTGTGTGGAGGTGATGAGTGTGTGTAAGTCGTGTGAAATCACGATTGGTAGTGAGCGATTGAGAGCAGATTTGATTATCCTTCCGATGAGCCTGTTTGATGTGGTGCTCGGAATGGATTGGCTGTCAAGGCACGGTGCAATTGTTGATTGCTACCGTAGAAAAGTGACATTGGTAACGGATTCCGGAACAGTGATTACTTATCAGGCAGAGATGAACCCAGTCCTTGGGGAACGACTGTTGAAGTACAGCGTTGGGGGACGGAAAAATCATATGTTTCTCCTCCCTTCTTTCTTATGGAAGGTGAATTTGAAGTGAGCGGAGATAGTCCGCAGAATCCCGTGGTGGATGAATTTGCATTTTCGAGGATCTACATTTTACCAATAAATCGGAATTGAATTTCTGCATTGATTTGGTTCCGGGATGGCACCTATTTCCATTCCTCCATACCGGATGGCTCCGCGGAGATGAAGGAATTAAGAACACAACAAAGAGCTGGCGGAGAAGGATATATCCGAAATAGTACTTTAATTCGGTGCACCGTGCTATTTGTGAAGAAGCACTTTCGGATCTCTTCTTTGTTGTACTTGACTACATTGAACAGGGGCAATCGTGAAGAATAAGTACCCAATACCGAGGATCGAACAATTGTTCGATCGCTTTGGATCCCCTCTACTCTAAGATTGATTTGAGGTCCGGTACCACCAATTGAAAATCAGGGAGGAGGATATTCAAGACCGCCGTAACTCCATTATGGGCACTTATTTACGTAATGCCGTTTGGGTTGACAAATGCCCCGATGCATTCATGGATTTGATGAATCGGGTTTTCCGGCCTATTTGGATCTTCCTTTGTGATCTTTGAACTTCATAATTTGGTTTTCCACTTCAAGACTTGGGAAGAACATGCGAGATATTAGAATTGTTCTTTACTTTAGAACAAGCATATTTGAGATGAAGAAGGAAAAGTGTGATTTCATTGTTCCTTGGCCATGTGATTTTTGACAAATTTCTCACAGATCCTTCTAAGATTGAACTTCCTAAAAGGGAAAGGCCGAAGAATGTGGGAAGATCCGAAGTTTCCGGACTCGCATGAGATGTAATCGGGATTTTGTGAAGGATTTCTCAAGTTTAATAAACCAAGAAAGAAGTCCATCATTTTATGTGAACATGCCTTTATGAATTGAAGGTAAGATTGACAAGTGCACATCAAATAAAATTCCTTGATTATTTAACGAGGTGTACAAACATAGCTTGGTTGTGTCTTGATGCAAGGCGGACACGAGTAGCTTACGATCTGTTTAAGACCGCAATCAAAACTACCCCACGATGACTTGGAATTAGCATTAATATTTGCTCAAGATATGGAGATGTTATCTCTATGGAGCAAGGTTTCATTCCTTCTCTGATCATAAGAGTCCAAAGATCTGAACCTCAGACAGAGGAGATGGGTAGAGTAATGGAAGATTATTTCACCCTAATGAGATCATCCCCGAAAAGCTAATGTGGTGGCTGATGCCCTTAGTAGGAAAACGTCAGTTAAGCATTAGCTTTGGAGGATTGGAAGAGGACCAAGTGGTGAGTGAGTCATATCTTATGATCTTAATGAGGATTATAACCAAACTCCTGTATAATGGTTTTATGTCTTTTGTGCAACAAGTTAAGCAATCAGGCAAGATCCTCATCTTTTTGAACATTATGAAATCCAGAATGGAGAACAAATTGAGGATTGAAAAAATCCGAGAAGACGGGATCCAGATTTATAATTGCTCCGTTCCTAAGGTGGGTAAATCAAGAAAGCGATTCTTGATGAAGCTCAAGGTACGCCATTCATCCGGTAGTACCAAGATGTACCATCCACTTAAAATCAAAATATCGGTGGAGAGGCATGAAGAGAGATGTTCGTGAGTACGCCTCAATTATAAATTATTTAAAGCTGAATGTTCCATGTTCTTCAACCTTTCTTTTGTTGGATGGAAGATTTCACGATGGATTTTAGCATAGGACTACCGGAACTGAAAGCTTGGCACGAAAGATCGGTTAATTTGCAATTTCTTAAAATTTCTAAATTCTGAAAATTGTACCTGAGCACATCGTACGGGTGCCACCGCTTGACGCCCCGAATACGCGCTTTCAATGGAAGGTATTGGGCATGTATTTCCTGAAGCCAAAGGGAACAAGTTGAATTCACCACCCATTTTTCATCCTCGAGACGGATGGACAATTCAAGAGTTATTCCTCTTGGAGGATATGCTTCGTGCTTGTGTTCTTGATTTTGGCGGAATCGGAAGAAATACTCTTGTATATTGGAGTTCCATACAATAACAGCTATCGAAGCCAAGTTTCGGTATGGCACCGTTTGATAGCGTTGTATGGTCGTCCTTGTAGGTCACCTATTTGTTGGTTAGAACCAGAGGATAGACTTACAAACCGGATGTCATTCAAGAGAACAATGAGAAGATAGCTGTGATTCGAGAGCATCTTGATTCTAAAACTTGTTTCGCCTTAAGAGCTTATCTTGACAGGAGGCGAGGCCTCAAAATTCCAAGAAGGCGACTTTGTTCTCTTGAAGGTTTCCCCACGTAAGGGAGTTACTTCACGCACCGAGGTATGTGGGACCATTTTCGATCGTGCAACGAGTCGGAATCGATTGGCTTTACCGGAGCTATCTCACGTTGCATGACGTGTTTCATGTCTCCATGCTTGAAATGTCAACTAGAGCCGAGAAGCGTGGTGCGATGGTTTGACGCCCCGATTCATGGTGACGTGTCTTCACGAGGAGGCACCAATTCTTTCTTGATTGAAAGATGAAGAGTCTGCGTCATCGTGAGATTCCGTTAGTGAAAGTGCTGTGGCGGCACCATGGTGTTGAGGAAGCAACATGGGAGCTTGAAAACGACGATGCGAGAAAATATCCGCATCTGTTTGCACTTTGAGGTGAGCTTTAATTTCGAGGACGAAATTGCCTAAGGGGGTGGAAAACACCACCTTAGAAGAATTAATTGAGATTAATTAAGGTAATTAAGATTATTAGTGTGCCTAATCTGATTTAATTAATTGAGTTTAAATGATTCCAAGGTATTTAAATTATTTACATAATTTATTTTAATCCGTAAGTGTGTATGGGCGCATTTACATATTTTACACGTCATTTTCTTTTATTTTTCCTTTTCTTTTCTTTTCTTTTTTCTTTCTTTTCTTTCTTTCCTTTCTTTCCTTCCCGCACGATCCTTCCTCACTCTCTCTCTCTCTTTCACTCTCACTCTCCCGTGCTCTCTCTATCTCTCTCTCTCTACCATTTTGTCACAAATCAAGACCGGATTTGAGCCAAAGAGTGATTTCAAAGAGTTTTCAACATCAAGAGAAGGATTCAAGGTAAGATTACTGAAAGAACCTCTCTTGGATTTCAAGTTTTTCGGATTTAAAACTCGTTTTTGGTTCAAAACGGATTTTGATGGATTTCGAGTGAAACTAGGGTAGAAATTGGAGATCTTGGGTTCTTTGGACTTGTTTTAGGACCTAGAACCCAGATCTAGTGGTTGTCCCTTGAGATTTTGTGAATTGGGACTGGATTTGCAGGTTTTGGACGATTTCCGCGAAGCCGCGAATCGAAAATGTCCACCGGTCGACCGCATCGGTCGACCGGACTTTGTTGAGGCCACCGGCCGACGGACCAGTCGACCGAGTGCACACCACCGGCCGACCGGTGGTGATGCACTCCTCCTCTCTCCGGCCGACCGGTGTACACGGGTTTTGACCCTGTTTGGCCTGAAATTGTCGTTTTGACCCCTTTTTGGGAGAACCCAAATTAGCTTCATTTGGGGACTTGGGAAGAAAGGATTAGTATCCTTAATCCCCGATTTGATAATTAAAACCCTTGGAATGGAATTTGAACATGAAAATTGATTAGGGCACACTAATTGGAAAATCTTGGAATATGATTGAGATTGGATTACTTTAGGACCGAGGATTGATCCTAAGGTGTTATCTTGTATCGCTGCTCACTGTGGATTCGGATCAAAGGGGCTTGAGGAAGCGGAAGCCGGAAAGGGCAACGCTAGTCCCAGTTTGATTGTGCGAGGTAGGATTTCTATCCCTTTTCCTTGTGAGCCTGTTTTTCAAAAAAAAGATTTTGGCCTTGAAAATGTTTTAAAGAAAGGGATTGATTTGCGAAAAAAAACGCTTTTAAAAACCATGGCTTGTTAGTTTATGGAATTCTTGGCTTGTCCTGTCCTTGGAATCCATAGCTTGTCGATCATGGAACCTCATGGCTTGTTCACCATGGGGCCCAAGGCTTGAGTAGTTCGTGGGGTCATATGAACGATTTCATAATGTTAAACGATGATTTCTTAAGATAAGAGATCTTGTGAACGGTAATAGAGTCTATTGTCAGAAGCCTAGATAGGATGCGGAGAGTGCATCCTCGGGGGCGAAACCCGAAACCGGTCCGGTAGGCGGGCGCTTGGTGAGGTGAGTAATTTGTACTAATTACTCAAGCCTTTAAACAGTTAGTTTTGATATGTATTTCCTTTGAGAAAAAGGATGTGAGGTTCCTACTGCTCTGTTGGACCTAATGTCTATTTATTTTATTTACGCACTTATTTATTTATTCGTTTATTTAAATTATTTCAAATTATATCCCACTGGGCCTTTCGCTCATGTTTCAAATGTTTAAACCCCTCCCAGAGATTCGAGGAGCGGTGCATCGAAGGAAGTTGTGCTACGGATCGAGCAAGCGAGGATTGTGTTATCCTCTTGAGCAAATGTAAGGAATTTGAGAAATTCTGTAAACTTAACTAATATTTGGATTTACTAGACTAATGATGTCTGTTGTAATGATTATTTACGTAAGCATGTATGTAAAAATCAGGTCTCATGGGTGGAGCCCTGTTCAAGAGGCTCCTGGATTATGTAGATTATTTATATTTTAATGCAGCTAAGTGTGGGACCCGGTTGGGGATCTGCTTTATTAATCCCTAATCGAGCTCCACGTCACCCACCCCGGTTGGGGGGCGTGACAGAGGGAGATTTAACCGAAAAAGGATTCCACAAATTCTAAGGCATCTCATATTGAATTAATCTAGAATAGACCTGAAATAAGGATATTTGAAGTTAAGAATATATGTGATAGTTTATTAGACCCGAAATATGGATAATTAAACATTAGGGAATTCTACCATGTCATGGATAATAATAATTGAAATTCATTCTTTTGAGCTTATGGATGAATTGGTGTAGTTGAAATCAACTCTCTAACATTTTCTCTCATTGAATTTCTTTCTTAAATCTTGTTTCTTTACATTTTCTAATTTTTAATCTTTACTTAGTTTTAATTCACATTACTCCTAATTTCGCAATCTCGAATAACATAGTCAGTTTAATCATTTTATTTGTGAATTTTACCAATCCTCATTGGGAAACGATATCTTACTCATCACTTTATTACTTGAACGATTGGTGCACTTGCTAGTGTTAATTTTATCGCATAAAGTTTTTGGCGCCGTTGCCGGGGATTGAGTTACAAATTTACACTTATTGTGATTTAACCTGTTAATTTGAGAACTTTTATTTGTTTTTGATTTTTTTTTTTTAAATAAATTTTTAGGTTTTTCTTCTCTAGTGCATGACACGTACTAGTGGGGCTATACTTGAAGAATTTGATCCCGAAATTGAGCGAACAGCCCGTCATTTAAGGAGAATGGTAGCCGCACCTGCTAATGTGATGGAGGTGGAAGTCAATGAAGAGGAAAACAGACCATTGAGGGATTATACCATGCCATCAATGGAAGGAGCTGAATCTAGCATAAAAAGACCGCCAATCGAAGCAAATAATTTTGAGATCAAGCCGGCAATCATTCAAATGATCCAACACTCGGTACAATTTGGAGGCTTATCTCAAGAAGATCCCAATGTCCACTTGGCAAATTTTCTGGAAATTTGTGATACTTTTAAGCACAATGGAGTGTTAGAAGATGCCATTCGTCTGAGGCTTTTTCCATTTTCATTGAAGGATAAAGCAAAAAGTTGGCTAATCTCTTTACCTTCAGGATCCATCACCACATGGGAGCAAATGACACAAAAATTTCTAGGTAAGTACTTTCCACTTGCAAAAACTGCAAAATTGCGAAACGAAATTACTATGTTTTTGCAGGTAGAAAATGAATCACTCTATGAGGCATGGGAACGCTTTAAAGATCTACTGAGAAAGTGTCCTCACCACGGGCTGCCAATATGGCTTCAGGTACAAACATTTTATAATGGTTCTATTGCCACAATCCGCAATATGATTGATGCAGCTACAAGTGGAACAATAATGAGAAAAACCCCTGAACAAGCCTATGAGTTGCTAGATGAAATGGCTACAAATTCTTACCAATGGCCTACCGAGAGACTCCCTGCAAGGAGAGCTGCGGGTTTACACAATGTTGATGCCATCACATCTTTAGCGGCACAAATGGAGGCTCTCAATAAGAAGATGGATGGACTGCAACTCCCAATATCAAATACATGTGATTTTTGTGGAGGCAGCCACCCGAACCATGAATGCCAAATAGGTAACCAAGTCTCATCTAGTTCACTTTCTGAGCAGGCACACTTTGTATCAAATTTCTAAAGGCAAAACAACCCGTATAGCAACACCTATAATCCGGGATGGAGAAATCACACGAACTTTGCTTGGAATCAAAATAATGTCAAGCAATCTCCTCCCGGATTCCCAACTCAAGAGAAGAAATCAAATTTGGAGGATATGATGGCTAAGTTCTTGAGCACGGCTGAAACAAGATTTCAGAATCAAGAAGCCTCAATTCGGAATCTAAAAGTTCAAATAGGGCAACTTGCAAACTTGGTTTCAGGGCATACACAAGGCTCCCTCCCAAGTAACACTGAAAAGAACCCCAAGGAGCAAGTTAAGGCCATAGCATTGGGGAGTGGGAAACAATTGGATGAGCAAAAAACAAAGGTGGCCGAGTCCAACATACAAGAGGACTCAACCATTAATGAAGAGAAGAAAGCAACAACCACTCAAGAGGAGAGGTTGAATGTGAATAAGAAAGCTAAGGGAAAAAGGGTGGTGAATTCTGACTTAACATCTAAAAAATACATGCCTCCTCTTCCATACCCACAAAGGCTCAAGAGGAGAGGTTGAATGTGAATAAGAAAGCTAAGGGAAAAGGGTGGTGAATTCTGACTTAACATCTAAAAAATACATGCCTCCTCTTCCATACCCACAAAGGCTCAAGCAAAACAAGCTAGATAAGCAATTTTCTAAGTTTTTAGAAATTTTTAAGAAATTACAAATTAATATTCCTTTTGCTGAAGCTTTGTCACAGATGCCCAGTTATGCTAAATTCTTGAGGGAAATCTTGTCCAGCAAAAGAAAGTTGGAAGAACATGGAACAATTATGTTGACAGAAGAATGCAGTGCCATTCTACAAAATAAGTTGCCTCCTAAATTGAAAGATCCAGAGAGTTTTACTATCCCTTGCACTTTAGGAAATTCGTATGTTAATAAAGCTCTTTGTGATCTAGGTGCAAGCATTAATCTTATGCCTCTTTCAATTTTCAGGAAGCTTGGTTTAGGAGAAGTTAAGGCAACCACTGTGTCCTACAATTGGCAGACCGATCAATAAAGAGACCACGGGGAATTATTGAAGACGTTCTAGTAAAAGTGGATAAATTTATTTTCCCATTGGATTTTATAGTCCTTGATATGGAGGAAGACCGAGAAGTGCCTCTAATATTGGGACGACCTTTCCTTGCCGCGGGAAGAGCTTTGATTGATGTGCAACAAGGAAAACTCATTTTGAGAGTGAATGATGACAAAGTGGTATTTGACTTGTATAAAATTATGCAACAAGCAACCATCACTTGCATCTCTTTCTCAATACCTTCACAAATATATATATATATATATATATATATATATATATATATATATATATATATACCATTGCAAAGCAAACGTCACAGCACAAACACCACCGCACACTGCAAAGCAAGTCACAGCAAGTGCAAAAATGTCACTGGCAAGTGCAAAGCACTGGCGGCTTTTGATGATAGCTAAAATGGCTTGTGCTTGCTGTATATATCACAGCAAGCACAAGCCATTTTAGCTTCAAACATCATAGCAAGCGTCACAGACGTGAACTTTTGGTGTGTGTTAATATATATATATATATATATATATATATATATATATATATATATATAAAAAGGAAACGTATAGAAAGGATGAGGATGAGGGAAATCTAAGTTTGTTTTAAAATCAAATTATTAGTAAAAAAGAAAGGATATGCATTATACAATCGAATTAATTGGTTTGGATATGATGAAATTCAAAATAAAAAAAAAAGATAAGAGATAAAGGATAAATTTTAAAGAAATTCGGAATATTAAGTATCTAAAAATTTAAAGTGCACAAATTGAGCCTCTTTATGATCCTTTAGTTTAAAAAGATGAGCTCATTGTCTCATAAAATCATATGGTGATTAAATATAATTTTTAAATCTCAAATTTAAATAAAAAAAATCTCAACACTAAATTCAAAAAGGATCATTTTAATTCCCCATAAGGTCATATACCGGGAAATTATCTAATATAACTTTTAAATATAAATTTTAAAGTAAAATTCCAAATCGAATTTTAAAATATCTTTGAATTCCTCCTATGATCATATATCAAAAAATTCTTCAAAATCTAAATTCAAATTCGAACCCCAGCTAAACGATTGCAATCTGCAATTTCAAATGACACTGAGATAATTGTTAGGTTCTTAAAAGGAAAAGAGAAGTACCTGCCCTCCGGGACACATACAGAATGAATAACAACTACGACTTGTACCTGCAGATGCATCACTATCCTCGTCTCGTACATACTTCACAAGCTTGTAATCTGTCACAGGTACTTTTCCACGTCCACAGCGAACCTCAGAAGCCAAAGTAGAATACTACAAATATTCATAGAAATTTTTTGAATTCTGATCATGAAAAACAAATGAAATGAGAATATAAAAAGAACTCATAGAGGGTTTTCCAGTAAATCATTGATTTAATGGAGTAAGTTAGCAATTTACTCTTTAGAAGAACTTATCAAATTAGGTAAATCATCAATGTACACCTAGTAAATAAGTGATAAAAACTCGAAAAGAAAAGTTTTAAGAAGTGTCCAAAATGGGCATTTTACACAGTTTCCCTTCATAAATGAGTACCCTGCAACACTGTTATGTATCATTGAGTTTGTTAGGATTTGCAGTAACTGCCATTCTACGTTTTCTTAAAATATTAAAGTAATGGCAGACATCAGTCGTGGTAGCTTGTAAAGTCTGTTGGCTTTGTACTAAAGAACCTGGATCTGATATTAAATAGATGCATCCGTGTATTTTTCCAAATTTTTTAATGACGCGTCTTTATGTTTCGTGCGGGAAATAAATAAATAAATAAATAAACTAAAAAGAACAGAGAACCACATTTAATGTAGGGTGTTGTAGTAGTGGATATTATTTACAGCAACTAGCGACCACTTCCTATGCAGGTCTTAACATCTCTGGCTCATATTTCGTGTCAGAAAAGAAGAAAGAATCCGAATACATTTTAGGGAAGTAGATAGTTGACTTTTAAGGATTAATGTGTAATTAGTTTCTTGTTTCTTGATTAGGTGATTCGTTTCCTAAATAGTTTTTGTTTCCTTTTTCCTTATGTAATGATAGTTGTAAAGACAGTTTGTATACCGTGTATAAATAGTCATGTTTTGGCTCAACTAAATACAGAATTCTCATTCAAAACCACATGGTATCATAGCCATAAACTCTTAAAACTTTTTTCAGCCGTCATAGCCCTTGTTATTTCCGGCCTTCATTGCCAGAAAACCCTACCAAATTTCCTGTCCTTAGTTCTTCCCTTAGTCAGAAACAGCATGTCTGAAACTAAGTCTTCTAAAACCGCTGCACAACTAAGGAATCTCCGGTTCAACAAACGTCTGGAGATCTCCAAAATATGCAGGCAGCATGAATGGGAAAAACTACTTGAAGTGGTCTCAATTTGTGAAAACCTATTTGAAGGGGAAAGGAAAGCTAAGTCATCTTCTCGGGACAGGACCAAAGGAGAATGACCCGAATTTTGAAGCATGGGATGAAGCAGATTCTATGATTATGTATTGGCTATGGAATTACATGAATCCAGAAGTTAGTGACACTGTCATGTTCTTATCCGCAACAAAGGAGATTTGGGACGTTATTCGACAGACATACTCAAAAGCTCTTGATGCAGCCCAAATTTTTGAGATCAAGGTCAAGGTTAGTGGAACAAAGCAAGGTAGTAAAACTGTGACTGAATATGCCAACTTGTTGAAAAATCTGTGGCAGGAACTTGACTACTACTAGTGCATTGAAACCAAATGCTCCGAAGATGCGGCAATTATGAAAAACTTTATCGAGAAAGATTGAGTTTACGATTTCCTTGCAAGACTTAATGCTGACTTTGATCAAGTTAGAGTCCAAATTTTAGGCAAAGAGGAATTGCCATCATTGAATGAAGCAATATCCTTGATTTGTGCCGAGGAAAGTCACAGAGGTTATGCTTGAGCCTCAAAGTATGGACGAATCTACAATGGTGACAACCCCTGAACCAGCATCGAATGAGAGTGGGAAAGCGGAGCTATCAAGGACTCGGAATCAAGACAACAAAGACTCTGGTGTAGTTATTGTAAGAAATCAAGACACACTAGAGAGAACTACTGGAAGTTCAATGGCAAGCCACCAAGCAGGGAATGGAATCAACGAGGAGCTCCACAGAGAAACCAGAGTCAAGCCAATACCACAGCAAATCAAACTCAACCTAGTCAAGAAAGGCATCCGAGTCCAAGAAAGATTAAAGAGGAGATAGACAAACTGAGAGAACTTCTGGGTACCCTGGAGAAATCGACTAGCGCATGCTCCCTTGCATTCTCAAGTAAGTTTTCTGTTTCTCAAGGATTGACTGTCTCAAAAAATAGTATCAAGGATGTATGGATTATTGACTCAGGAGCCACTGATTAGATGACCCATTCTTCACTAAGTTTCAACACTTATATTTCCTGTCCAAGCAATAGAAAAATAGCTTTTGCAGATGGTTCTCTTATCACTGTAGCTGGTCTAGGGGATGTTTACACATCTCCCTCTCTCATCCTAAAAAATGTGCTTTATGTCCCTAAACATTCCACCAACCTGATATCCATAAAAGAAACTTACTCATGACATGAACTGTAACGTACTTTTTTATCCCTCTCATTGTCTATTTCAGGACCAGGTTTCAGGGAAGAGGATTATACTTGCTAAGGAGAGAGATGGACTATACTACGTAGAGGAATCAAGCAAATCTAATAATGTCCAGAAAATTTTTTCTTTTTTGTCACTATCCAATAAAGATACCATTTGGCTCTATCACTTTAGGCTAGGACATCCATCTTTTGGGATCCTAAAAATTACGTTTCCATCTTTGTTTAGAGGATTGGGGAATGAACACTTACATTGTAAGGTTTGTGAATTTGTAAGTACCTTTTCCAATCAGAAATGAAAAATGTTCTATTCCGTTTTATCTAATTCATAGTGATATTTGCGGATCGTCCACTATACCAAATATTTTTGGCTCAAGATGGTTTGTTTTGTTTATTGATTACTGCACTAGAGTGTCTTGGATCTTTCTCCTTAAATCAAAATCGGATGTAGCAGTGTTCTTGTTACACCCATTTTTCTAACTGACCAATTCGTAGAAATAGACGTTAGATATTAACAGGAATGATGTTATGGTGTTATAATTAGTGAAATTCTAATATCACGTTGAGTTATATTTTACAGGTGATCGCGACGAGGACTCGTGGTGTAAGAACAAGTTCATGCCAAATTGTTAAATTTTTATATGATGATTTGATGGATATGTGTGTTGATTTAATACCATTGATAGATTATATGGATATATGGTATTACAAAATGCATATTATATAGCTATGTATATATATTATATATGTAAAATATCAATAGCCAACCACCGTTTATGATATTACATTTTGTTGCTGATGATTGGTTCTATGATGAATTGTTAAGGGTGAGGATTAGTTTAATGTCATTGGAGTCAATGACTATATAAAGAAACTTTGACCATAGTTTGCAACACATTTTCTACCTCATTGACAGCCCATCAATCACCCAATTCAAGTCAATTAATTTTCTTAATTGAGTTGATATATATTGCATGATTCTTTCTGCATTTGGCTTAGTGGCAGTAAGTAGACAACTTACAAATATACCCATTCTCGTACAACAAGAAGTAAAATGGGCAGATTCATGCTTTGGATATATATAGCTTTTCCTTTGATATAATTTAGCCATTTACATTGTCAATGCAAGAAAAGGGGGATTAGCGTCAGAGGAGAGAAAAGTAAGGAAAAAAAAAAATAAGACTCCTTTTAAATCATACGTTTTCATCTCCATCCCATTAGAAAATTTTTTATGTTTTCTCCCTCTCAAGCTCCCACTCTCTATCTCTCTGTCACCTTCTCTCAAGAGCCCTAGCCACCATAGAATTTTTCATTATCTTCCTTTATTCTTTTAAGAAGAACACAATATTGGAAAAATTATTTTAAAGGTATGTGTTCCTATCATGATATTTCGTGTTTTTGTTATTGATGGAGGGAGATGTTCATATATCTTCATAGTTTTGTGTATGATGGTTGTGATGTTATTGTTGAGGAAAGTGTCATGAGATTGTTATCGCTAAGTTTTAAATTTTGTCACAATGACGATTTTGATTGATTGATAGAATGGCATGTTTAGAATTTCTTTTACGCTTATGTGAGTGTTAATCCTCTATTTTCTTTATTTATTGTTTTATTTATTTATTTATTGTGGATAATATTAGAAACATGTTTAGGTTGTTTCCATGATTTATTTGAGTTATATATGATTTCTAGTTAGGTGTTGATGAGAGTTGTTGTATGATGCATGTTTTAATAATTCTCAGATATGATTACGTTGGAAGCATGTTAGAGTTGTGGTTAATATAATAGGCTGACATAGATGATTTATGATGAGTTTTGGACGATTGAAAGGGAATTTCTTGGTTAATTTTGTATTATAGAGTGCTGGAATTTCTCCAGGTTTCATATCTTATTTTAAAACAGGGTTTCAGGGAGCAAACGAACTCCGTTTTTAACAAATTTGATATCCTTGGAAAGCTCTAGATGTCTACTTTAATTTAAAATTGGTTTCAGGTTATTTGGAGTTCTATGTGAATTGTTATGAGTTTTTAAATGAGTAAAGGTCAGGCTGCCAGTTTTTGTTAAGTTTTGTGATTTTGTGTAATCAGTGAGTTTTTATGTCTTGGTGTTAATGAATGGTGAGAATGGTATATTACACACTGTTTTAATTTGATCAATGTATTTGATGAGTTATTAAGGCTTTGTAGTAATCTTACTTATGATTTATGGCATGAACGGTTCTAGAAACAAGCACCCGAGGACCTCATTCGTCGCGTCACCGTTGTAAAATTTTAAAAGGCTAAGTAAGGCGCTCAAGTAAGTACACTCTCACCTGCAACATGAATTGAAGAATTGAGAAGTATATGATTTTGATGTTTATGATGATGTTATGATGTTTTTAATAATCCTCTTATAATGAGGTTTTGAAGAAAAATGTATATATGTATTTTTATGTTTTTAAATGGCGTTGTACACCCTTGATATGACCGGTGAGCGGTCTTATTGTCATGGTTGGTTTGGGATTTGCTACCCCATGCTTTCCGTGGCTAGCGCGCTATGATGGTACAACGTCGGGCCCAATATATGATGAATTTTAAAGTTTAGAATATGTTCAAAAATAATTATTCTCATGATGACGTTTATTGTTGATGAATAAAAATATTTATTTACATTTGTGAGAATTAAGTGTCTTACTAAGCCCTTACTTATATAAGTTATTTCATGTTGCACACAATCAAAAGGGTAAGATGTAGCCATGGAGAATATTGGGGCGGATGCGAGCTATGTGTGATAGAAAAATGGGAGAAACGATCATGGGATGAAAGTGTTTAATGTTAAACAAGGGTTTCAGTTTTTATTTTATTGTTTTGAATCTTTGGTTTATGATGGTTTTGATTTGAAGAATATTTTAGACATTGTTTTATGTTTATTTCACGGCATAGATTTTGATAATTAAGTTGAACTGAAAGGTTATTTATTTTTCTTTAAGGAAGTTCAAAAATTTTAAAGATAATATGTTTTAAAAAAAAAATCTAGGCTTTTCTTAAAGCCATTTAAAGTAAAGTGTTTCAAGTTTAATGATTTTCCGCATTCTTTAAGAGGTAAATGTTTAAAAGTTAAGATAACTGTGACGGTCCGTGAGGGGTCGTTACAATTCTTCCAAATTTTCATAACATGGTCCAAAACCAATTTGGGGTTAAAATTAAGAGATTTAGGTCGAATAATGCTAGGGATTATTTCAATCAAACTTTTTCTCTGTATTTTCAAAAAGAAGGCATAGTTCATGAACCCTCGTGTATCAATACTCCCCAACAAAATGGTGTGGCAGAAACAAAAAATGGTCACTTGTTAGCAACTACTCAAGCCTTTCTCTCTCACCAAAATGTTCTGAAAAACTATTAGGGGGAAGCTGTTCTCACAGCTGCATATATGATCAACCAACTACCCTCGAAAGTCTTAGGGTTTAAAACACCATTGGAAACTCTTTCCAAGTTCTATCATGACCTTAGAATCACAAGTAACCTTATTCCTAGAATTTTTGGATGACTGCATTCGTTCACATTCATAGCCACAACAGGGGAAAATTAGATCCAAGAGCTGTCAAGTGTATTTTTGTGGGATATTCTCTAACCCAGAGGGGTTACAAATGTTTTCATCCACCCACCAGAAAACCTACATCTCGCTGATGTTACGTTTGAAGAACACAAACCATATTTCACTCAACCTTATCTTCAGGGGGAGTCAATGCCATTTATGGAAGATAAGGATAGGGACACATTTTTGCTCGACATATCTTCTTCCCCTTCTAGGATATTGCCTCCTTCCTTGCCTCAACCAATACCTCTTGAGCCAGCTGAGCCAGTAGCTGAGTCACCTGAGCCATCCCAAACAGAGCCTAAACTATTTCAAACAGATGCAACTTCTCCATCAATGACAGGAATCCATGACACATTTAGGTTTGACCAGGTTTACTTTAGGCGTAGGTATCTGGATCCCACTCCAGAACAAGTCCAAGAATCAACTCCCACTCTTGGAATTGAGGTGAGTATAGTTCAAAACATTACTTCTTCTCCAATATCCGATGATGTTCACCTTCCCGTTGTTGTTAGGAAAGGTATAAGGGAATGCAACATCCTTTGTATCCTTTAGCAAAATATGTGTCACTTGAAAGATTTTCACCTTTACATAAAAATTTCTCGGTCCAGTTAAATACTATTCATACTCCTAATACTATTTATGAGGCGTTATCTGATGAGAAATAGAAAGCTGCTATGAGAGAAGAAATGCAGGCACTTGAGAAGAATAATACATGGGAGGTTGTTGATCTACCACAAGGGAAGAAAGTCGTGGGGTGCAAATGGGTGTCTACTGTGAAGTACAAGTCAGATGGTTCACTTGAAAGGTACAAAGCCCGACTTGTGGCAAAGGGATACGTACATACTTATGGTGTAGATTATCAGGAGACATTTGCTCCAGTGGCCAAAATGAATACCATCAGAATCCTACTGTCTCTGGCTGTCAACTACAACTGGTATTTGGATCAATTTGCTGTAAAAAATGCTTTTCTCCATGGCGAGTTAGAGAAAGAGATATACATGGAGATTCCACTTGGATTCAAAGGGAATAGAAGAGATAACAAGGTGTGCAGGTTGAAGAAGGCATTATATGGTCTTAAGCAATCTCCTAGAGCCTAGTTTGGAAGATTCTCAAAAGTAATGCTAGCCACTGGATACAGACAGATTCAGGGAGACCATACACTCTTCATCAAGCACTCAGATTTAGGGGGAGTGATAACTCTCTTGGTATATGTTGATGACATAATTATGACTGGGAATGACGAGAAGGAAAAAGAATCCCTGAGAAAGTGTCTAGCCAGGGAATTTGAGATAAAGGAGCTTGGTAGACTGAACTATTTCTTAGGGATTGAAGTGGCTCACTCCAGTGAAGGGATCCTTATTTCACATAGGGCCGGCAATTTCAGACACGACACGAGATAAATGGGTTTGGACCGCACAATTATTAATTGGATCGTTAATGGGCTAGCAAGAATAACACGAAAATAAATGGGTTGGATTCGTGCTAGCCCGTTTAACATACTTAACCTGTTTAGTTATACGTGCCGTTATCGGGCCGACACGGCCCGACCCGACCCATTTATTTACTTTTTTTTTTTTTTTTTGTAGATAAAGGTATATTTATTATTATTTTTGTTTATTTACTGTCTTAGCTTATGTTATCTCAAGTTTTAACCATATAAGTTATCTATTATGTGTAGAAAACAACAAATCGATTCATGAAGCTGTGGATGAAATTACTGAAGATGTTTTTACTTTGGATATCAATGAGCCCACTACTGGTTCATCTCAAACTTCTCACAACCTCAACATCTTAAATGCAATGGAATGTAACAAGAATTTCCTTGTGGCATGCCCAAGCTATAAATTTCCTTTCATTAATAAAATGTTTTTTTTTTTTTCCATGAATAGGTTAAAACAACTGGAAACTAATTTTGGTTTTTAGAGCGTAGTTGGGTATTCAACCTCAAGGCTCAAAGAAGACATTTTTCTATATTTATTTTATGTTTTATGCACTTAAACATTCAAATGTTTGGTTATGTTTTCAAACTTATTTAAATGTACTTAGTTATATTTTCAAACTTCTTTGGATGTTTGGTAATTGGTATTTTTTGAAACATACATACTTGATAATCTAGTAGTATCATGTGTGTGTGTGTGTGTGTGTGTGTGTGTGTGTGTGTGTGTGTGTGTGTGTGTGTGTGTGTGTGTTTGATATTTGGATATTTTAATGTGTTGATTATGCATAATTTTAACTATAAGTGATATTAAGTAGTGTTGAGTAAAAATATTAAATAATATTTCACACACAACATAGTTTTTGGCACGCCCGGTAGGACCCATTCTCCTTTTCATCTCTGGCCATAATGGTAATATTTTATTATAATAATCATTTCAATATAACCGTTTGTGTCATTTTATTTTGTAGAATGGCACCACAAATTATTGTGTACTTCCATCAACTCCCATCCATTAGGTTTGCTGGGGAGCAAAAGGTGGGGTTTAAAACGACCTTCGTAATCACTCGGATTGAAGAAGAGGCAAGCAAGGTTTGCTGTAAACACCGTAGCCATTCTCCTTCCGAAGATCGCCGAGGAGAAGGTTAAAACAGTCAAAACTATCAAGACTTGTCCTGCAGAAACCGTTGAGATCACAGATTAATGACCAGTTCAAATTATGATTGGTTCGATCCCCATTAATATCGGTACAATGGAATCTGTTATGATGACAAGTGCTGAAGAGATATCTGCTCCAACTTCCCTAATAACAAAAGAGGTGGACATCTTTACTACATCACCAAATGTTTCAAAGACTCCTGAACAGAGTGTACAAAGAGGGAAAGTGAAGGCAATAGTCAGTGAAAGAAATCAAATGGGCTTGGTCACCCAACTTGGAGAAAACTTGGTGAAGAAAGTTAAAAATGGTGGACTGAGAATGCCACGAGTGAATCTTGGGCCATTATTCAACAATCAAAACCAAGAGTGAGATGACGAGAGGTTGATCATTATGACCAAGAATTGTCCAACGACAGAGCTTACTATCGACAATGAAGCAGGGAGAAATGCAAATGAAGCTTCTGTTGGCGACGGGGAAAGTGTTGGGAATAATGTCCTAGAAGCATGAGATGTAAAAGAATATTCATTATTTATTTAATAAAAAAGTTTATTCATCATTTTATGTGCATATATTTATGAATATTTTATGAATATCAAATAAAATTCCTTGATTATTATGTAACCTTAAACATGGTATATAAGTGTTGTATACGAGAGGATAATATTTAAGAATAATAATCAAAAGTAATTGTTCATAATGAATTTAATTAAAGTTCAGAATCTTTAATTGAAACATTATTAATACATGTCATTCCCATTTAGAAGGGAACGATGTTATCTGCACTGTTAATATGGTGAGATATTGAATGAGTGTATGTCGCATACTGAGATTATGTGAAACATGAACGTAGACACAATATGAATTTCTAATAATTTCCGTTAAGCATAGAAATTCTAATTGAGTCTACCGATGGTCATATATAGGATGATCTTAATCCTGAATTTTTAACAAACTCCTATTTATGGATTTATGTCTTTTGATTTACTCGGTACGGATTCCGAGACCTTGAATCCTATTCCTTGTATTTTGGAGACATAATGAAATAGGTAACTGGGAATCTTATTATACGAGATAGAATATATTCTTTCTTGAGAAAGAAGTAGATAAATAATTCTCTTCAGTGTTGATTCGGTACTTGGATTAATAAGAGCGCTCTGGTTCATGAAAGTGTTTTATGAATCACTATCAATTAGAGAATTAATGGTACTCAAGGATAAAGATATAATTAGAGAGGTTAATGGATTCTACTTGACTCTAATTATGAATTATTTATGAGGGATTGATCTATATGTAATGACTATATCAAATGGAGACTTCGCAGTTTAGAAGTAATTAATGTCTATAATTTCGAGAGTCCAATTCCAAGTTTATAGTGGAGTAACTATTGGAATTAATAGAATTAATTAATTAATTAAAGTGTTTAATTAATTATTAATTTTATTGGAGCTCAGAATTATAGGTCTATTAGTCCTCGCGTCGTCTTTATAATTCTACCAGACACAAAGGGCAAAATGAGAATTTTAGAATTACGAAATTCTAAAATTAAATACTCGAAAAATAATTAATTGAGAATCAATTATTATTTAGATAATGTGATTATTTAAATTTAAATTTGAACATATCTAGATTTATCCATTTAAACTTATTTGATAAGTTGTTCAATTTAGAATTCAAATGAATTTAAGTTTGACTTAAATTCGAATTTAAATCTGAATTAAAATTGGACTACTAAATAAAGGATCAAATCTATTCATTCCCTATCTGATATAGGCGCCACAGACAGGGATAAAACCCTAGAGGGTGGCTGGCCACTAAAGGATACGGGAAATCAATTTTTTGTTCCAAATTCAAAATTGGAGATAAGGATTTGATTCTGTCTTGAAGTTTGACTTCTACTATTTAAATATGGGAAAGATAGAAAATTGTAAGCACAATTTTGAAACATATTTTTCAGCCCTAAGTGTTAGTGTGGCCAAAATTCTCATTGGAAAAAAAGAGCAAAATATTATTTCTCTAAAAAAATTTCACATCGTGTATGTGTTGGTGTTTATAAAAATTCGAGTGTTTAAGAAACCTGTTTTGTCTCACGTGTGCCCACACACACGTCTATGTGGAATCAAGAAATTGACATGGAAGACTTACTATTCTAAACACAAAGTTTGGAACAAGGATTGTTCGTGGTCAAAGAATTCAACTTATCATCCGAGTCGGCTTCCAGGTATTTTTCGGTTGAGTTCTTGAATTATATAAATTAATGTGACTAATTTATTCGTGCATAAATTAATATAATATATAGAGTATCTCAAAAGTTTTATGAAAATTTTTGTTATACACGATCCGCTATCCACCACGTTTTCGCCGCTGAATTCGATTCGACAACCAACAGAAAGCTAGGGAAATCGGCCCAAGCGTCGCCAGAAATCAGGATGGGGACATTGGTTCACGTCAAGTTGCGAGCCGTGGGTCATTGGCCGGAGTTGAGGAAATTGGGCGTGAAGGAAGGGTTTCGGCCGATCATAAGGTTTTTAAAGAGGATGCCAGGAGATGTTAGGGGTTGTCGGCGGCGAGGTTGGGTTGAACGAAGGGGGAATCGACCATGGAAAAAGGCTGGCAGTGGAACCTAGGGAATTTGGAGGGGCTCGACGCGAATCAAACCTGAACGGAGATCCTTGGGCAACGTTTGGTGGCAGAATAAGTTCTGATTTCAACAATTTGGGGGCTGGGTCTCACGATTTTTGGTCTGGGTCTTGGAAATCAAGAGTCGTTAGGGTGATTTTGGAGCAATTTTGACTGGGTTTTCGCCTTCTGGCGTGGTTGGAACTGGGTCGGCGTTTTTTAGCGTGAATTCAGGCATGATTTGGGTTGGGTTCTGAAATTCTGGCCGAATTTGGAGTGGGTGCCGTGATTCGGGCGCACTTGGGGCTGATTCCCGCACAATTGGGGTTGGGCCTCCTAATAATGCTCCATTTGACGTTCCAAGATTCAAGCTCATCATTATGGAAAGGAAGTGGAGTCTTTCAGCTGCAATTTCTTAACTTACACCTTGAGGACAAGGTGTTTGTTTGGGGCGGGAGTAATGATAGGAACTTGTTAATTGGTTAAAGAAGTTAGTAGTTTGTTAGAAAGGATGTTATTAGTTAGTTACTGTAGACTTTAGTTGGGGAGGGAATTAGTTAGAGGAGGTAGGGGATATAAAAGGGGTGTTCGGGAACTGAGAGAGGGTGGGGAATAGTCTGAGTGATTTTGGGAAGTATTGGCGGAGGCTGAGCAAGAGGAGGTCTAACAGTATCTCGAATTACTGCATTGTAATTCATTCTTTCATTCAATAAAGATTCATTCTTCTTCTTAGTCTAATTTGTCTTCATAGGTGAGTTCTATTCTGGATCTTATCAGTACCATATAAGGGACCAATCACACGATCAAAGGCACGTTATATCCATGATTCTTTTGGGCCTCAAACGATTAGAGATACACCTCTAATAGACCAAATGGAAGTGTCAACTACTGATGACGATATAAGATCAAGAAACATGCCAGTTTTAGTTACTACAATGACTAGCATGGAGGAGTAAGGTGAGCAAATCCGAGAATTGAGAAGGATGTTTGCTCAAAAGGAGGCTGAAGTTGTGAGACACTCTTTACATTTGCAAGAAAATGTGGGTGTAGATCAAGCATCTGGACTGGGATAGACATCTACATCCCCAATACCCCAACTAGGCTTAAGAACTGAAATAAGACAGCCAGCGGATCCAATACCACAGCCAGACTTGAGGACATTGATTATGGAGGGAATACGAGAATATCAAGCTACTATGTGTATGGCGGTATTAGGATACCGAAAGCCTTACCCGGCACATTATGATCAAATCCCTTTCCCTCGATATTATGTAAGGCCAAATAAAAATTCGATAGGATAAATGGGTCTCCACATGAACATTTGGTATACTATACCTCGGCATGCGTCGAGACTGTTCAATCAAACGCACTATTGATTAGATAGTGCGTGCAATCTCCAAAAGGGGCATCATTCACGTGGTACACAACTTCCTCCAAGTTCCATTATTACATGGGATGACATGCAAAAAGCATTCTTAGCCCAATTTGTCTCCTCAAAAAAGAAAGTAACAATCACGGATTTAGTGGAAACCAAGTAAAGACCAAAGAAAGTGCAAATGACTTTGTCACTAGATGGAGGAATCTTAACCTCCAATGCCCATAAAAGTTGACAATGATTTCTGCGATTTCCATGTGTGCTAATAATCTCATGCCAGAAGTGGCTACCTGTATTGGAACTGTGGAACCAATCTTTTAATGAATTGGTTTCAAAGGTGTGTGTGGTTGAAAGGCAAATAACTCGTTTGAAGGGTTCCATGATGAGATCTCGCACAGAAGAGAGGAAAGTTGAAAATAAAATGCCATTAAGAAAGACTGAAACAATGGCTACCTTTGTTAAGAATGATAAAAATCAAAACAAAGGAAAAGCAAGAGAAGAGTCAAAGAAACTCACTCTTAAGGAAAGAAAGGAGGTTAAATATTCTTTTGATGATGAGGATGTGGAGCATATTTTTTATGAGTTACATGCAGCAAAAGCAATAAAACTCCCTGAGCCAAAAAGGCCAAATGAGGTTGATAAGACCGATGATCTCAATTATTGCCGATACCATTGCATCATCAGTCATTCCTTAAAGGATTGTTATGTCCTGAAGAATATAGTCGAAGGAACATCGAATAGCGTCTCATTAGTAGAGGATGACCCTTTACTGGTGAATACCCTACAAAGAGGCGCCATCCCGGTAGCCTTTGAAATAGATGATGAGGTAAAGGCTATCAGCATATATCCTGAGACACTCATTCCGAGCAATGCCAACATGCCCACGTTATATGAGCTCATTAATGAACCAAGTATTGAAACGTGGGAAGATCTACCAGACAATAAACCCAAGTTGGGGAATTAGTGGCACCTTTATGTAAATAGGAAGTCCAAGAAGAATGAAAATCATTCGCAAAAAGGTGCGAGGACAACCGAACATTCAGGTATTCGATTTATCAGAAGGCCCGAACTCAAAAGAACAAAAAGAAAAAAAGAAGAGCCAAGAAGAGAAAGAATCTCAACGAAGAAGAATACATGCAACCAATAAGAACGCCATTCACGCTGAAGGAATTCTACCTAAAGCACTTCAAGAGGATCCTAGAGCTTCCGAAGAAGAAAGGAGCAATAGTGATATCGCTTCTAAAATATCACTAGAAGAAGAGCCACTTTATGATGAAGATGTCGTTCATTGTTGCGTGATTTCTGAAGAGGAAGAAGGAGGAGAAGAAGAATGGATGAAAAAGCCAGTTTCCCTTCAAGATGCCATCGATTCAGAGGAAGTAGATGAGATAACACTTCGGGAAACAAAGTGCAACATTCAAAAGGCAAACGAGGCAAATTAGCTCATAAAAGGTAAGAAAAACACAAAAACTGAAGACGACGGAGCCCATCCCAAATCTATCAGAGAAGAAAAAAGGCGCTCAGGCCATGTTAATTACAACATTCTGGCTCATTTAAAGCGTATTCCTGCTTTGTTAAGTGTTTATGATGCTCTACAAATATCTTCAGACCTTAGAAAAGCGCTCATAACTGCATTGACCGATCCAGAACCTTTTAAAGGGAAAATAGAGGCTCCTAGAGGTAAAATGTCATCTTATGAGATCTGCGTTTCTTGCATGGCATGCATCTCCTTTGGTAATGATGGCCGCCAACTCGGTGAAGAAAACCACAATCAACCACTTTATGTTACGGGAATGATTTTCAATACTGAAATAAACCGTATAATGTTGGATGGTGATTTGACTGTAAATATACTCCACTTGAAAAGTCTCAGGGCAGTTGGCTTACAGCCTCGACATTTATCCCCTTCTCCATTGACAATCCAAGGGTTCAACCAAGCAGGGGAGAGAGCATTAGGGAGTATCGCCTTAAAAGTTGAAATAGGTGAATTAAGCTCAAATGTCCTTTTCCATGTGATCGATTCAAATAATTCTTACAACATACTGTTAGGAAGACCGTGGCTCCATGGGTGTGGCATTATCCCTTCGACACTTCATCAATGTTTTAAGTTTTGCAAAGATGGGGAAGCAATGAAAGTAAATGCAGATCTTAACCCGTTTAGAGGGGAACAGGTAAACTACACTGATGCCAAGTTCTACAAATCAGCCGATGTCACAATCTTAAGGGATGCCATCAAAATGTCAAAAGGAGAAAAGATAAATGGCACCACCATACAGGTTAAGAGCTCATCCAAGCCCAATTAAAAGATGACTTTTAAGTACGTGCCTAAAACTCAGCGAGCTCCTGGACAAAAGGCTTTAGCATCCGTCAAAAGTGTGGTTGAGACATTAATGACCCGTTTCACCTTCCTGCTTCGGAAGCTAGATCAAACTTTCCCAGTTGAAAAAATGCAAATCTCAATTACTTTTGGTGAACATGGAAGCTCAAACAAACGTGTTGTAACTGTCAATTCAAACAAGCCAAGGACATTTCCTAACCCTATGTCAAGAAAATCAAAGGTGAAGGGCAAGAAAGTTTTTCTCAAGAAACAACGCGGAAAAGTTGTAATTAATCAAAACGACCATTGTTTGAAAGCTGCCTTTGAGCCTGAAGTGTTTACGGAGAGAGAATAGGTTATCTTTTCAGAAGAAAATATGAGAGATATAACGCCACGAGTTTCTTTCTATGAAAGAATTGAATATCCACCTGCATCTCGAGCAAAATGGTTCAAAAAGAACATGAAGTGGAAGGTAAAATAACAACAAAAATCTACTTCATCAGAAAAAGAAGAGATTGTGATTCAGGAGCAACCAGATGAAAATGAACAGGTCAATTGTGTCTCGTTCGAAGAAAGTTCTGGTAATGAATCAGAAAATCGTACACTTGAGTCCTCAGAAGAATTCATCAACACTGTACTAGCTCCGGGATTAGAAGAGGGAAGACAAGTAACGGTTGACGAGCTTAAGGAAATTAACCTTGGTACAGAAGAAGACCCAAAGCCAGTTTTTGTGAGTGCTCTTTTGACAGCACAAGAACAACAATCATACGAGCAATGTCTGCGAGAATATCGAGATGTGTTTGTTAAGAGTTATAAAGACATGCCTGGGTTAGATCCAGAGGTGGCAGTGCATAAACTAGCTGTATCAAAGGATGTTCGATATGTAAAGCAAGCCCAAAGACGTGTCCGTCCACAGCTAGCTGCACAAATAGAAATAGAGGTTGATACACTAATTAAAACTGGCTTCAACCGGGAAGTCCAATACCCGACTTGGTTGGCAAATATTGTCCCTGTACAGAAGAACAGGCAAATTCATATTTGCGTGGATTATAGAGACCTCAACAATGCTTGTCCAAATGATAAGTTTCCACTCCCAATAACCAAGTTGTTAATTGATGCTACTACTGGATTCGAGGCATTGTCCTTCATGGATGGATTCTCGGGATATAACCAAATCAAGATGGCACCAGAAGATGAAGAGCTTACTACTTTCCGAACACCTAAAAGCATTTATTGTTATACAGTGATGTCATTTGGACTTAAAAATGCGGGGGCAACATATCAGAGGACCATTACTATCGTCTTTGATGACATGCTTCATAACACCGTTGAATGCTATGTCGATGACTTGGTAGTCAAGACTAAGGAAAGGAAGAATCATTTAAATAACCTTAAACGAGTTTTTGATAGACTCTGACAACACCAAGTTAAAATGAACCCCTTGAAATGTGCATTTGGTGTAACTTCAGGAAAGTTCCTCAAGTTTGTGGTGAGACATAGAGGAATTGAAATTGATCCAACAAAAATAAAGGCTATCACAAAAATGCCTCCACCTCGTAATCTGCACCAGTTACGAGGAATGCAAGGGAAACTTGCATACATAAGAAGATTCATTTCTAAAATGTTTGGTAAATGTAGGATGTACCATTTGTATGGGATGATACATGTCAAAATGCTTTTGAAAGCATAAAAAGATACTTGTTGAATCCACCGGTGCTTATGACTCCAATAATTGGAAAACCATTGATCTTCTATATTGCGGCATTTGAACGCTCTTTAAGAACATTGTTAGCTCAAAACAATCAAGATAGGAAAAAGCACGCCCTATACTACATAAGCAAAACTTTAGTAGGCGCAGAACATAACTATCGCCCAATTGAAAAAATGTGATTGGCCCTAGTTTTTGTTGTCACGAAGTTAAGACATTATTTGTTATCATACTCGATGACTCTCATATCAAGGGCAGATCCCTTGAGGTACATACTTTCAAAGCCGGTACTCTCAGGGCGTCTCGCTAAATGGTCTATGATCTTATCAGAGTTCGATATCAAGTTTGTTCCACAGAAAGCAGTCAAAGGCCAAGCACTTGTTGATTTCTTGGCAGCACACCCCATTCTTGACAACATAGAATTGCCCAATGATCTTCCAAATGAAGAAGTATTTGCCACTGAAATGTCTTTCTGGCAGCTTTACTTTGATGGAGCAGCAAGGAAAAATAGTGTTGGGGCAGGCGTTGTACTCATTACACCATTAGGGGGTTAATACCATACTCATTCTCTATTCTCGCAACTTGCACAAATAATGTTGCAGAATATGAAGCACTGATTATTGGTTTAGAAATAGCACTCGAAATGCAGATAAGCTATCTGAGGGTGTTTGGCAATCCTTAGTTGATCGTCAAACAAATAAATGGGGAGTAAATTGTCAAGAATGAGAACTTGACCCCATATCATGACAAAACAAAGCATTTAATGTCCCAGTTTCAAGACATCATGCTAAGTCACATTCCAAGATCAGAAAACGACAAAGCTGACACCTTAGCTAGTCTCGCAGCATCCTTGATTGTACCAGATGAAAGAGGAATGCAGATAACTATTTGCGAACACCGTCTGCTACCACCGGTAGTTGAAAGAACACAAGAGAAAGAAACGACAAATGTAGTCACTTTTAGTGAAAATGCAGAGGATGCAGATTGGCATCAACCATTGATTGATTACTTCCAACATGGAGCATTACCAGACAATCTAAAGAAAAAAAAATAGAAGTACAAAGAAGGGTTCTTCAATTTGTCTTCATAAATGACACTTTGTACAGACTATCTTTTGATGGAATATTATTGAGGTGTTTGTCAAAAGATGAGACATCACATGCTCTTCAAGAAACACACCTAGAGCTCATCAATCTAGCCTTAAACTTGCAGCACAAATAAAAAGACTAGGTTATTATTGGCCTACCATGGTGCAAGATTCGATTAATTTTACTAAGCGTTGCAAGTTATGCCAGCTTCATGGAGATTTCATCCATCAACCTCCATTGCCTCTTGATACTCATAGTTTTCATCAATCATGTCATGGTCATTTGATACTCATAGTTTAGACGTAATTGGACCTTTCACGCCAACATTTTCAAGGGGTCATAAGTATATTTTGGCTGGAACAGACTATTTTTCAAAATGGGCTGAAGCAGTACCTTTTAAAAAAGTAAAAGCAGAAGATGTCACAAACTTCATAAAGAATCATATAATCTATTGTTATGGAGTGCCATCAAAGATTATCTCCGAGAACACTCTTTATTTCAGATGCAAAGCAATGATGAAGTTGATGAAAAAATACAAATTTCGACATGGATTCTTAGCAAGTTGTAATCCGTCTTCAAATGGCCAAGTAGAAGCCTTTAACAAAGTGCTTTGTAAAATCCTAAAGACAATGGTGTCAAAGAACAGGAGAGATTGGCATGAACGCCTTCCAAAAGCCCTATGGGCTTATTGAACCACAGTGCGAACTGCAACAGGTTGCACACCATACAGTTTGGTTTTTGGCTCTATGGCCGTACTCCCATTGGAAGTGCAATTACCATCTCTCAAAATTGCTACACAATTGATGGCGTCGAACAAAAATGTCCAAGTGAGACTACCTGAGCCTGAAGCATTAGATGAGAAAATGCTCGCAATACAACAAAAGCTCGAAATTTACCAAGCCCAAGTGCCAGGGACCTTTAACATAAATGTCAAATTTAGATCCTTCGCGATCGGAGAGTTAGTCCTTACAGTCAGAAGACCAATTGTTATAACAAAAATGATGCAAGGTAAATTTGAAGCAAAATGGGATGGACCGTACGTTGTCACTAAGGTCTTTCCAAAAGGAGCATATGAACTTTCCAATTCACAGAGTCACTGCATTTCCCACATGTAAATGGAAAGTTTGTCAATAAATTCTATGCCTAAATAGGGAGGTACACCTCCTGACGCATAACCCGCAGAAGAAAGATAATAACGGAAGCAAATAAATAAAGCAGTGAACTACGAATGGTTTGATCCCCCCAAAGGGGTACGTAGGCAATCCGATAATAAACTGGATGCAGCCCCAAAATCAAAAAAACATGTGTTCCCCATAAAACTACGGCATGCTTGATTCCTGTGCAAAGGATACATAGGCAATGTAGTAATAAATTGGATGCAGCCACAAAATCAAAAAATAAACCATTTCGTTCTATTGGAATGAGATAAAATTGATCAAATATGTTTTATTTCTAAATTAACATAAAATCCAAAGCAAAGAAAATAAATCCTGATGAAAGAGACAAAAAGAAAAACGTCTAAGCAAAAGAAAGGAGGACAAGTCATGGAGTCTCCTTAAAAAATGTAGCAAGTGAATCACAAATCTTCTGAGATTGCTCCCTTCTGGACTGAATTTCAGCATCAACTCTCTCAATTTCAAAGTATCGATCTACTCTCGCTGTGACTTTCAAAATCTGGAGCTCTTCACTAAGTTTCCACTGTTCTTCTAGGGAAGTCTTCAACTGTTGGATGTGTGCCTCAGCAACCTTCAACCTATCTTCATAAGCCTGACGTAACTGTTACGCCACTAGTAGCAGTTTTTGTGCCTCCAATTCAGCTTTGATAACTTCTTCTTCAGTGGCATTTTCTCTAATCACAAGTGATTCAACATCAGATACTTGGATTGAAAGTGACTTCATAGTAGAAAGGCATTCTTCATCGTGATGGAGTGGATCTTTAATCTCAATGCTGTTTAAAGCTGCCTTTTCTTCTAAAAAGGACGGAGCATTAGCCAGCTTCTGTTCTGAGTTGAAAAAATCATCCAAGGTATCTTTGAGTCAATTAAGCGCCCAATCATCTAACCTTTTCTGGGCACAAATGAAACCAATTGTATCAAGATACTCAAACACTTGAGAGCGATAAGTCAAAATCTCTCTGGGTGATTGTGAACTGAAGATCCAAGTAAAGATTTGCCATAACATACCAAGCATGAAATCCTTGTTTAACTTATCTATATTAGCTCTAATGAGACATGAGATTGACATAGATAATTCTCGAGAGGTTGATGGAGCAACTGACTCTGGAAATGGTTGTTTGATATTCAATTCTTAAGAAGCAGATGTGACGATAGACTCTTGACAAGATTGGATGGTAGTCGACTCTTGAGACAACATTGTAATTACCGGATTACAGAGAGGAAGACCCACCATCGCCAAAGGATGAGGATTTTCCACATAAGGGACGATATCTAAACTTTCGGATATCTCTGCACCAATGTCTCCCCTGATAGGAGTATGTTCCTTAAGTTGATTCTCTTCCAAAAGGCCTTCTTCAAGTGGACTATCATCTCTCAACGGATTATAATCTGCAAACTCATCATCTCTGAATGGATTGTCAGTCATATGTTCATCTCCCACATCTAAGTTGTCTTCAATAATAGGGGTGTCCCGACCAATTGGGGTAGAGGAAGGCTCGGTAGTCTCAAGAAGTCCAACACTGGAAATTTTAAGTTTGTCTAAAGCCCAAGGAGCATCAATGTTAGAAGTCTGAGCACACTGAATTTTTGTCCTCTTATGGCATATTCCGGAATTGCCTGCTTCATCAAATGACGTGCATTTTCGAACCTCAGAAGTCCCTTTATTTACTTGAGAGCGACACTTGGCAAGCATGTCATCAAGTGTTTCATATACCTTCCTAATATCAATAATTATGGATGTGGGTTCTTCTACCTTATAAGGTTGTTTACTGAACAAATAGTGAATACTTTTCACAGATCTTCCCATACGGTGTACTACATTTCACCCACCACCGACCGTACCACCATGTGCATTGGCCCGTCTGAGTCATACTTGGCACCTCAAAATGACACCAATATCCCTTCTCAGAAGAAAATCCCATGCTCATTTTATATTAAGAATCCCGATAGATAAACCACGTTTGGGACTGAAGTATAAGTTGTTTGAAGGCACACATTGGTCAAAGCCAAATTAACAAGCAAATCTATTAGGAGAATATGCTTTGAGGTATAAATTGTTTCTCACTCTTACAAATAATATAAAAGACTGTAAGGAAACAAGAAGCTCAAAGATGTCGTCAAATAAACCATTATCATCTAAGTAAAAACTGTCCTCTCTCTTAAGAAAAGAAAACGAACGACGATGCACGTAGTCCTCGCCCCTAAAAGTGCTTCTAGCTACATTAAAACTTTACTTATCAGCTGGAAGTTCGGCTACCTTACGCATCCGAGGGGAATCATCAACAACATCCCAATTTGAATAAAGGCAAGGAAAGTATTCAGCTAGCCATAATATCATATAATGCATAGGCAAGTGAATATCAGAAACACCAATTTCTCGTGGATCTGTTGCAGAAGTACTCAACGCACAGTAAATATAACCCAAAACAGAAGGTGCAAGCGACACTTTCTTTCCTTGCACCATCAAAGTGGCCATGCAGAAAGTCTCAGGCCTAATGCAACTATTTTGATAGGGGAAAACAAACCGGCTCAGCCAAAGAGATAGGAAAGCTGCAAGCATGCACTCTTCCGAAACATCTAAGCGCAAGGTCTCGATAGAATGCCTTACTTTCAAAAAAACTTTTCCCTTTATAAGGTGTTTGCCTGGGTTTAGTCAAAGGCCCACTTGACAACTCATGAAGAAGCGTATCCCCACGATAAAAATACTCAATCCATTCTCCCCAAGAAACATTTATGACATTTAAAAATTTACAGATTCTAAAGTGGATTCTCAAAAGCTCAACAACAGTAGGAGAATACAAGGAAGGATTTAGTAATCAAGCATTTGGCGGAATAAATTCTTCATAAGGAATTCCGAGAATGGTTAAGCCTCCAATCCTTTTCAAATCATATAAAGAGATTCTCATTTCGCCACCACTATGATGGAAGGTATTAGTTTGTGGCCCCTATAGTTCAACAAAGGCTCTCCATACATTAGCATTAAGTGCATAGGGAAACCTAGAAACATCAACCGCTCCATAAATATTTGCATTACGCAAAATAGTGCGGTTATGTATTAAAATTTGCTTAGTCCATTCCATTAGAGAAAGTTGGAAGCAAGCTCGACCGCGGAAATTGAATTTTCCTGACATTTTCTTATCTCTCAAGTTGTAAAAAAAGGTCTGGGTAGAATTCATTTATCGCTACAAATCTGTAGTCTCCATCATCATCGTTGTTAACTTCCTCAAGAAATTTTCTATTAAAGATAGGACCATGTTGTTGAAGATGTTGAACAGCTTTGGTCTCACTTGAGAATTTATATCTCAAATCTCCACAAGGTACCTTACGACTGGTGGTCAAAATAGCCTAGTGTTTCAAATCTGTAGAGGTAATTATTTTATTTAATGATACTGAACGGCGATATTTTGGACCAAAATCAACCTCCCCACCACGATTGTCTGGCGCCCTCTCTGAACAAATATCCCCATAAACATCCATCGGCAACTGAAAAAAAAATTGATGACAAAAAAAAAAGAGAACTCAAGCGCCGCACGTGTTCATCAATGACACGCACACGCTTGAGGGGGCATCTGTTTGAGATAAAAACAATGAATCACAAATGGGCCTAAAAAAATGAGAAGAGAAAATAAAACTTTGTGCTGGCCCAAAAAAATAATAAAAAAAAGAGAAAGAATGGGGATTAAAAAAATACACGTTTTAAAATGTGGAGAGAGGGTGCAGAACGTGATGTGTGCAAAATGTGTAGAAGTTTTCAAAAAAAAAAAAAAATGGTGCAAAACGTGGTGTGTGCAAAACGTGAGGAAGTGATAAAAAAAACTGTCATGGAATTCTTTTATATAAAGGAAGAAACGAGAGGGAAATTTTCTTTAGAGAGGACGGTGCGTGTATGCAAAAAAAAAAAAAAAAAAAAAAAGAAAACAAAAAGGCTTCTCTCGAGAGGATAGTGCGCGTGTGCAAAAAAAAAAAGAGAGAAAAAAAAAAAAGGCTTCTCGAAAGGACTGTGCGTGCGTGCAGAAAAAGAGAGAGCCAAAAAAAGAAATTTTTCTGAAGACTCTGCGTGTGTCCAGACGTGCAGAGAAGTGAAAGAAGAAATATATATATATATATATATATATATATAGAAAGGTGCAGAAAGTAAAAAAAACCGCAGATGTGTGTGGGAAAACGTGAGAAGGAAAAAAGGAAAAAAGAAAAAAAGGTACGCAGGTTGTTTGTGTGCAGAGAAGTGAGAAAGAAAAAATGCATTTAAATCAAATTATATATACACTTTAAAGTGTGAGATTGTAATTTATTTTTAACACTCTATGAAGATAAATCTTATATACGTTTTATGGTGTAAAATTTTTTATTTGCGACTCTTAATAAATTCTTAATGCACTCATGGTGTGTGGCTTTTCGTTCTTATCACAATCTTATGATTATCACTAAGACTTGGATTTCTTTTTAGAGATCTATATAAGTTAAATGTGATTTTAAAAAAATCAAAGATTAAAAGTTTCCCAAATTATTTAGCACGATTGTTTTGACTGCAATTCGAATGAAAAACTTACGAATTACACTTTAAAAATCAACACATAGAAAATTATGCGCATATAATTTATATGAAAATTGCACGATACCCGCCAAGAAACAATGAAAGAAGGAAGATGTTTTTTTTAAAAAAAAAAAGAGAAAAAAGCAAGCAACTGTCACCTCTCTTTCTCAATATCTTCACAAAGAGCATATATATATATATATATATATATATATATATATATATATATATGAGTTCACGTGTGTTTGCATGAAAAAAAAAGGCTTATTGTGGCTTCCGTTTGCAGCTAAAATGGTTTTGCAGGAGAAAAAAATGGCTTGCAGGCTTGCTGTGGCTTGCCGTTTGCAGCTAAAATGACTTTGTAGGAGGAAAAGAAAATGGCTTGCCGTTTGCAGCTAGAATGGTTCATGTGTATATATACATATATATTAAAAAAAATAGGGAACGTGTAAAAAGGATGAGGACGAGGGAAATCTAAATCTCCTTTGAAATCAAATTGTTAGTAAGAAATAAGGAATATATATCATACAATCGGATCAATCAATTTAGAGATGATGAAATTCAAAATTTTAAAAAAAAAAAAAAAGATAAGGGATAAAGGATAAATTTCAAAGAAATTTGAAATATTAAATACCTAAAAATTAAAGTGCACAAATTGAGCTCCTTTATGGTCCCTTAGTTCAAAAAGATAAGCTCATTGTCTCATAAAACCATATGGTATCCAAATACAACTTTCAAATCTAAATTCTAAAGTAAAATTTCAAATTAAATTTTAAAACATCTTTTAATTCCCCATAAGGTCATATACCGAGGAATTATCCAAATATAACTTTCAAATCTAAACTCTAAGATTTAATTAGCATAGGAGTTTATTATTTTTAGTTCAACTCATTCAAGATTATAAGAATAACCTCTCAATTATAATCCTTTGGTACAAAGGAAAACCTTTTGATTCCAATTAAAACAGTAAATTCTATTTACTTGCGAATTTGGGAAATTTGGGTTGATTTAAAATTGCGGCTGAACTCAGTGAATTTTGTCGAGCTGCCTACATACCCCGTTAAGGGATTAAGCCACTTGTAGTTTGAATTCTGGATTTGAGAATTTTGGATAATTCCTCGGTGTATGACCTTGTGAGGAATTGATGCACTTTGAAATTTGATTAGATTTTGTATTGATTTTATCTTTTATGAGAATTTTAGAATTGAATTTGATCTTGAAACTACACCTAAATTTTAGATTATCTACGTATCCCATAAGAAATCAAGTCAATCGTAATTCTTGAATTTGAATTTGGATTTTGAAGAATTTCCCGATATATGACCATAGGAGGAATTCAGGATCGAATTTGATCTTGAAACTGCACCTAAAATTTTAAGTTGCCTACATATCCCATAGGGAATCAAATCAATCGTAATTCTTGAATTTGAATTTGAATTTTGAAGAACTCCCCGATATGACCATAGGAGGAATTCAGGATCGAATTTGATCTTGAAACTGCACCTAAATTTTAAAGTTGCCTACGTATCCTATAGGGAATCAAGTTAATCGTAGTTCTTGAATTTTATTTTTTTTTATTTTGGAGAATTCCTCGATATATGACCATATGAGGAATTCAAAGATGTTTTAAAATTTGATTTGGAATTTTAATTTAGAGTTTAGATTTGAAAGTTATATTTGAATAATTCCCCAGTATATAACCTTATGGGAAATTAAAAGATGTTTTAAAATTTGATTTGAAATTTTACTTTAGAATTTAGATTTGAAAGTTGTATTTGGATACCGTATGGTTTTATGAGACAATGGACTCATCATTTTAAATTAAAGGACCATAAAGAAGCTCAATTTGTGCACTTTAATTTTTGGATATTGAATATTCTGAATTTTTTTGAAATTTATCCTTTATCCCTTATCTTTTTTTTTAATTTTGAATTTTATCATATCTAAACCGATTGATCCGATTATATGATGTATATCTCTTCTTTCTTGCTAACAGTTTGATTTCAAATGAGATTTAGATTTCCCTCGTCCTCATCCTTTTTACACGTTCCCTATTTTTTCCGCATATCTATATATATATATATATATATATATATATATATATAAACAATTCTAGCTGCAAGCCATTTTCTTCTCCTGCAAAGTCATTTTAGCTGCAAACGGCAAGCCACAGCAAGTCTTTTTTTTTTTTTTCCTGCAAACACACGTGAACTCATATATATATATATATATATATATATATATATATTTTGTGAAGGTACATATATTTGCAATAGCAAACGTGAGCACGTGAACTCTTTGGTATATATATGTGTGTGTGTGCGTGCACGCTTTGTGAAGATATTGAGAAAAAGAGGTGACAGTTACTTACTTTTTCTCTCTGTTTTTTTAAACATCTTCCTTCTTTAATTGTGTCTTAGCGAGTATCGCGGGATTTTTATATAAATTATATGCACATAATTTCTCATATATCAATTTTTAAAGTGTAATTCGTAAGTTTTTTACACGAATTGCATTCAAAATAATCGTGATAAATAATTTAGAAAACTTTTAATCCTTAATTTCATTTAACTTATATAAATCTCTAAAAAAAAATTTAAGTCTTAGTGATAATCATAGGATTGTGATAAAAACGAGAAGCCACACACCATGAGTGCATTAAGAATTTATTAAGAGTTGCAAATAAAAAATCTTACACCATAAGACGTATATAAAATTTATCTTCATGGAGTGTCAAAGAATAAATTACAATCTCACACTTTAAAGTGTATATATGATTTGATTTAAATACATTTTTTCTTTCTCTCACTTCTCTGCACACAAACAACGTGCGCACCTTTTTTTTTTTTTTTTTTTTTTCCTTTCTTCTCACATTTTCCCACACACGTCTGTACAGTCTTTTTTGTTTCCTTCTCACTCTTCCCTAGTGCTGAAACTTTGGACGGGCCGCCCGTGACCACCGAAAAATCCGATTTTTTGCCCGATGACCGAACCCGATCTGCCCGAAATTCCTGCCCGCCCGTGCCTGAAAATTCCCATGGACGGGCTTGGCAATTTGCTTGCTCATGCCGTGCCGGTCTGGCCCGATGCCCGACCGGCTTTTTTTTTTTTTTTTTTTTTTTATATTTTATGTTGTTTGAAATAAGTATTTGTTTGTATAATTACAATGTGTTGTGTATATTACAATTTGAAATATGAAATGAACACACGACGACCTAACGATATATAAAAAAATTTACTTCTTCATTGATTTTTAAATTTGTAATTCATGATTGCCTCATTAAAAACCTTACCAAGAAAAACCCAATTGGGATAAAAACTTGGTAAGGAAAAAAAGAGTGCAATCATTGTGGGAAATTACAAATTTGATGAATTTACAAAGTCTATAGACTCTATACAAGTACAACTATACAAGATTACAAATTACAAGAAAAACACTATACAAATTAGAAATTACAAAGTAAATAAATATTTACAAAGAAATTATCAAGATGAAGCGGAAGGATCTTGAAAATTAAAAGTTAATCTATTAAATTTGTCGATCCATTCTTGGTTTGCCGGTGAGATTTCGTGTAGCGTTGGTCGAACGGTCCCAATCCTTGATGCACACCAAAGCTTCAACAATATCCTTTTTATTCGGCGGTTGTCTTTGCTTGTTTATCCATTGCCGGTCGTGTTAGGATCGTGTTAATGACCAAGTTAAAAAAATGCTCGTTCCACCACTCAACCAAATCAAACACCTCACTACCATCTCACAACTAAGCCCTCACACTCGTCACGCCATTAACTCGTTGAATCCTCTTGATGAAGATCCACTTCCACTCCCATTCTTCTTGACCTTGAGTTTTTTTTCTTCTTCTTCTTCTTAGACAACCCGAAAACATTCAAGAATGAATGTGGATTGTCGTTCGTTGTTATTTGTTCAACACGAGGTGTGTTTCTAAACCTACTTTCATAAGAGATATATAGAGAATATATTTTTTCCTTTATAATAGGATCTTTGGTTTGTGTCTATAGCTAAAAATTCACCTAAGTTATCTAATCCACTTTCTAAACCTTCTAATTTTAATCTAGGGTCAAAAAATAACACCGAAACCATACAACATGGGTAATTTAGACCAATATTTTTAAATTTCTTTTCCATAGAGGCGATAGGAACTCCTAAAACCTCATGTGTCCTAAATTCACTAAATAAAATGGACATTCTTAAAAGTTCTCCTAATGCTAATGGTGAAGTTGGGTAATAAGTTCCACTAAGTTTTAAGGTAACTTCATGAAATCTACCTAAAAAGTTATACAAAAGTTCGCAATTTGCCAATCAGTTTCATCTATAAATCCTATTCCTAATTTTGCACTAACATAATTTGTTATAGCATCTTTATAGGGGATGCATTGTTTTATGTAAGTTTCCATCTTATTATCTAAGGCTAATGCTCTAGGATTTTGATTACATGCTTGTAGAAATCTAAACCAATCTTGTATTCTTTGATTACTACCTTGAATCCAAGCAATGTTATCTCTAATTTTTTAATATGACCCGACATTTTTTAAACCGGATTTTACTATTAAATTAATTATATGACATGCACAACGTTGGTGGAAAATATCATTAGTACCAATAAACTTAAATCATTTTCAAAAGTTCTATTGCTTTAATTCGCAATTATCTAATGTTATGGCCATTATTCTATCTCTTAAACTATATTCATCAATAACAGATAAAAATTGTGTTATATATTAAATTGGCGATATGTGATCCTATAACACATTTGAAACCTAAGATTCTCTTATCCAAATCAAAACCTTTATAATAATGTCCGTTCTGACTAAATAATCCTTGTTGGCAACGCGTTTATCCGCACAACGCAACCACTAGTTGAGTGTAGAAGGTTGATTAATGCTTCTTTTTCTTGTTTATATAATTTTAATGCATCTTTCCTAAAAAAAAAAAAAAATTGTGCATTAGGATTATGTACAATTTTAATATAACGTTGTCAATTTCTTTGTTCAGAAAACTTAGTGGTTGATCTAATGTGGCTTTAATCGTGCCATTTCCATACGATCAACTTATGGGATCGTATTTCACAGACCGCCCGGTTTGGTGGTCAAACGATATTGTGTTTGCGGAGTTGATTTTTTTTTGAAGACACTTTTCGTAGTGTCTTCTTAAGTGTGTAGTGCCGTGAATAGTGTTACCTTGTAATTTCTCACCACAATATTTACATTGAGCTACGTATTTAATGTTACTTATTATTGTTTTCCTCAATGTGTTGAAGTGCTCCCAAACCTTTTATTTTTCTTAGAACTTGCAACACTTTTACTAGGACTACCGCTTGCCTCTCCTCCACGGCCACTTGTGCCACCACCATTTTATGATCAAGATTCTTTCCATAGTTTTCGATTCAAAAAAGTTAGAAATTGCCCTTCTTCGATGTTGAATTGGGCATCAATAGGAATATCATCACCACCACCATAACAGAAGAAGCCATTATGAAAAATAAGAGAGATTGAGAGAGCTTAAGAGAGATCGAGATTTGAGAGAGATTGAAGCGAGATTAAGAGAGATTTGAAAGAGATTAAGAGAAATTGAGAGAGATTAAGAGAAATTGAGAGAGAATGAGAGTTTTGGGGTGAGGAAAATGGTTGGGGGGAGGGGGGTATTTATAGGAAAATTTTTAGGTTGAAAAAATAAAATTTTTCCCCCAAAAATTCGGGTCCAACGGCTACAAATTTTTCGGCGATTCGGGCAATTTTTTACAAAATTCGACCGTTAGGTTCAAAAATTCGGGCAAAATTGGTTCGGGTTCGGGCTCGGGCAAAAGACCGTTTTTTTCAAAATTCGGGCAAATTTTCGGGCTAACGGTCACAAAATATTCGGGCATTTTGGGCAAAAAATCGGGCAGGTCGGGCAACTTCGGGTATTTGCCGGAAAATTCAAAAAAAATCCGGCGGACGGCGGGGGTTCGCTTCTCCACGGCGGCGGGCTGTCGGGGGCACACCATTTTCGGGCTACCCGAGCCCGTGCCCGAAGAAAAACCATTTTCGGGCGGCTAGGGGGGCCTGCCCGCCGAGCCCGAAAAAATTCGGGCATCGGGCATGCCCGCCGCCCGATGTTTCAGCACTGCTCTTCCCCCACTTTCTGCACCTTTCTATATATATACATATATATTTCTTCTTTCACTTCTCTGCACGTCTGCACACATGCACAGTCTTCAGAAAAGTTTCTTTTTTTGTTTTCTCACTTTTTCTGCACACACGTACAGTCCTTTCGATTAGCCGTTTTGTTTTCTCACTTTTTTTTTTTTTCTGCACACACGCACCGTCCTCTCAAGAAGCCTTTTTGTTTTCTTACTTTTTTTATTGCACACAAGCACCATCCTCTCCAAAAAAAACTTTTCCTCTCGTTTCTTCCTTTATATAAAAGAATTTCATGAAAGTTTTTTTTATCACTTCCTCACGTTTTGCACACACCACGTTCTGAACCATTTTTAAAAAAAAAACTACACATTTTGCACACATCACGTTCTGCACCCTCTCTCCACATTTTAAAAGGTGCATTTTTTTAATCCCCCTTCTTTCTCTTTTTTTTATTATTATTTTTTTAGGCCAGTACAAAATTTTATTCTCTCTTCTCATTTTTTTTAGGCCCATTTGTCATTCATTTTTTTTATCGCAAACAAGTAGTCAATTAATATAGTTTTAAATACAATATAAAATTCTACTATTTTTGCTAGTTGGGTCATAAACGTGTTTTTTCGTGTCGGCCCATCACAGCACGTTTAGTAATCGTATTCGCATGTCGTGTCGTGTTAACCGTGTTATTAGTGTTTGGTGTTTGTGTTTGAGTTTCGACACGTTTATTAATTCTGTCGTGTTCATGATCACTATAATCGTGTCGTGCCGTAATCGTGCCGGCCTGAACAGGACATGCAAACACGAATTGCCAGCCCTAATTTCACAGCAGAAGTATGTCACATACCTCTTAAGAGAGACAGGGAAATTGGCATGCAAACCAGCATCTACACCGATTGATGTAAATCAAAAACTGGGCGAAGCAAGTGAAAGTCCAACAGCAGACAAGGAGATGTATCCGAGGCTGGTTGGAAAGCTCATTTATTTAACTCATACCAAACCAGACATTGCGTTTGCCGTGAGTGTTGTGAGTCAGTTTATGCAACCTCCCAAGGAGGCTCACTTGCACGCGGTAAACAAAATACTACACTACTTGAAGGGAAATCTTGGTAAAGGTGTTCTATTCAGAAGGAATGGTGGAATGTCACTTGATGTCTATACCGACGCAAATTATGCAAGCTCTCCTATTAATGGAAGATCTACCTCAGGCTATTGCACATTTCTTGGAGCTAATCTTGTGACGTGGAGAAGAAACAGAACGTGGTAGCAAGATCAAGCACAAAGGCCAAGTTTAGGGCAATGGCACTGGGGATATGCGAGTTACTATGGATCAAGATAATCCTAGAGGATTTAAAAATCAAGAGGGAAGGACCTATGAGGCTACTGTGTGACAACAAATCTGCAATAAGTATAGCTCATAACATATTGAGGTGGATCGGAATTTTATAAAGGAAAAGTTGGATAGTGGACTGTTTGTACTCCATATATTTCAACTACAAGACAACTTGCAGATGTACTCATCAAGGGCTTGGATAACATAGCATTCCAAGGAATTATCTCCAAGTTGGGAATGAAAGATGTATACTCACTAGCTTGAGGGGGAGTGTTAGAAAATAAGAAAGAATCCGAATACATTTTAGCGAAGTAGATAGTTGACTTTCAAGGATTAATGTGTAATTAGTTTCCTGTTTCTTGATTAGGCGATTTGTTTCCTAAAAAGTTTTTGTTTCCTTTTTTCTGATGTAATCATAGCTGTAAAGACAGCCTGTATACCGTGTATAAATAGCCATGTTTTGGCTCAACAAAATACAAAATTCTCATTCAAAACCACATTTCGAACTACTTAAACTTTCAAAGGGAGAAAGAAAGTAACTGGCAGAGATGAAGTTACAGCCAAAATGTACACCGTCTTACGAGGAAGGCAATTTTTTTTTTCGAAGGGAAACAAGTAACTTAACTAACCTGTATGCTATTTATCACTTGCTGAGGATGCTCAATCCGCAAACCTACCTGTTCAAACCATATAAGATATCATATTAAAGGAAAACAAGTAAATAAAACTGAAACTCGTAAAAAAAAAGTAAATCCTCACTAGTACTTTTTTTTTTTTTTTTTTTTTTTTTTTTTTTTTGAAGTGCCATAGAAAACAAGAGTTCCACAACTAAATTTAGAAAGCATGTATCTAGACTTTCAAATTTCCAGCATTATGGCATTATGCAGTGTACTTCCTCTTGAGTTTAGTCTAGGAGAATTATGTCCTGAAGAATAGCTACAGAACTATAACATTCCTCATCACCACCTCTCCCTAATAGCTAGTGTTACTTTATTGCAATTGTGGAGACTAGAGACTTCACACCACATGATCTAGCAAGCATGGATGTGTGTTGTTTGTGTATGAAAATCACCACCTAAGCAACACAGCGTGCTACACTATTTTTCTTGATAAGAAACGATAGAATATTATTAATTAAAGGACAAAAGGAGAAAGGGTACAACAGGGGACAAGGAGTTCACCTACGCAAACAAAAGCGGAAGCAAAAAAAAAAAAGCTAGGAACACAAAATTTATGAAGGGCTAAATCCCATCCTCTACGCAAGTCTGAAAAGGAAAAAGCATTGAGGCCTTTAAATTTGGTTATTCCTATCTAACCAAAGAGCCCAAGTAACGGAGAGAATTGCTCCATTCCAAAGCTTCGTCCACCTACTATTGAATAAATGACCATTGAAGATTTCCGCACCCCTACTTGGAATCACCCAAGAAACTCCAAACACATTTAGAACTCGGGACCAAATGCACAGGGAAAAGGGACAATGAAGGAAGAGATGGTCTAAAGTTTCACCATTTCTTTTACCAAGTATGCTACACTATGAACTAAGTCAACTGCCCACAGTATCCGACAAGTACAAATAAGATAATATGCAGTGCAAAAGGACCATATGATAGTTCTATAATCTGCACAGAATCTATCAAATAATAAGCGTAAGACTGTTCTGGTCAATAACTACACTCATAAACAAACAAAGTAGCTTCCTTTGTTAAATTTGATTTAACGAGTGCAAACAATGTAGAATTGGCAGTGATGGAAGACAAATTAGTTAGAATCATACATATTGATAAGCTGGTCTCGTGATTAGTTCAATCATAGCTACATTACCAGATACACCATTATTAATCCAAATAAAAGAGAAGAATTAGCTACTCACAGCAAAATCTTTTGAGACCAAAGTGACATTATGAGAAAGAAGCATTTCATAAATATCAACGTGCCGAATGTCCAACAGCCAAAACAACAGCATCATATTCCCGCTTCTAGCTATTTGAACGTGAGCTGTCTCTCGAGTCAGATACTTTGAACCCAAAAACATTTCCTTCTTCAATGAGAAGATCGTCTACTCTCTTCCCAAACTCAATAGTAACCTAAGAATTGTAGGAGAAAAAGGAACAGCATTAGGAACCATGTATTAATTAAGAAATAAATAAATGACAGTAACCATTGGATAATGGATTGGCTAGAAGCTAATAGGCCACTCACCCCAAGTTCTTGTAGGTGTTGGCGAAAATTGCGAAATAAAGGGACCAATCTGTCTGTTCCAAGATGAGGCTTCCCATCAACTAAGATTCCTTCTGGAGCTCCAAAATGAACTAAAGTTTTCATAACCTAAAACGATATCACGGTTAAATCATTCAATAAGATAAGTGACGCGGGCTTAAGTAAGGATACTTGGAGAGTTGGAGCACCCAAAAACTCAAGATTTTCTTTATTGTTGTAAAATTTCATCACCGAAGAAAAACAATAATTAAAACAATTGAGATGGACCTTGTTTTTAATAATCTCCAAAATAATAGTGGAAAAAATATGGTCTACCAGTAACTAATTTATCAAATGCAATTAGTGATTCACGCAGTTTCTGTGAGGCAAATAGGTAAAGCCTAAACCAATTCAAATGAAGTAGATAAGACGACTTCGACAAGATAAAGGTAAAGTTCTAACCGCTAAAACACTGTCACTGTTTCTTCCAATTCTAGTTACTAGCTTTCCATCGCTCCAGGTACCTGCACCACCCTGCCATGTATAAGTACTTGATAAATGCTCAATTATAAAGGACGGGAAATGTAGCATAAGTAGCAAAGAAAGTACTACAAAAAAATAAAGACAGATACATGTAACAGAATTTTGAGATTAACAGATAAAAACCACAGGAACATGAAATCTAAAATAAATAAATAAAAAAAAATGTGGTATCAACCTAAGCAATTAACATTACTTAATGCCATTTTTCCTAAGCATTTTGGGAGATCCACATCAATCACATTATTGATCATAGCCTTTCAGTAATAGTACAGAATCCAGATCTCCAGAAAAAAAAGGTTAGAAGGGAAAAACATGAATTTCATATTTAAAATCCTAATTTTCAGGAGGAAAAAAATGCCATTATCACATTGATTGATTGCCATTGAAAAACAGAGAGCAAACACTTCTGAGCAACATCCTTACTCACTAGCATTCAATACCGGATATGGCCCCCCATATCAACAGGCGAAAAGATTATTGATTCCAAAACCTAAATTCGAAGTGTTTGAAAATAATGGCACATAAAACAAATGACTATTTAAGAGAATTTTTATCAAGAGTAAAAGAAAATCAAGTTTAAAGTATAACCTCTCCGAAGCAAAAATTGCTTTCCGTCTGTAGTATCCGACGTACAATTAGAGCGCCAATGTCACGTCCCCTTTGTTCAACAGGCTTCCCTCGTTCTATCAACGTAACATTTGCACCAAGTTCTGCAAGAACGAGAGAAGCAAAAAGCCCTGATGGTCCACTACCCACAACTGCAATTCTTGGTTTTGTTGATGTTTTATACGCGACTGATCCCTTAGACACAGAGGAAATGTCATGTTTATCATCCGTATAAAATTCATTACCAGAGATCTTTTTACTGTCTTTTATGATACTGATTAAATCCCCAGATACTTTTCCATGTGGCAAATGTTCTATAAGCCCAGCTTTAGGCTCCAAACGCAAAATGAAGTCCCATGCACGAGGCTCCAAGCTAATAAGTTTATTGACATCCATGTCAACTATGTATACAAATTTGGGCTCCTTTAGCACCTAAATAATGATAACCAAAAAGAAAAAACACCAACAGAGGATATTAGTTGTGTAACCAGAAGAAGCTCCAAATTTCTTTCAACTAAAGCAGTTAACCCATGTTAGACTTTCGAAAGAAGCATGTTCTTTTAGCAGGTAAACCAAATCTCTGTCTATCAAACAAAGACAACAGGTAAACCAAATGTCTGTCTATCAAACAAAGACTGACTTTAAGATTTCACCTCTTGTATGATAAGAACAAGCATTAAAGGGAAAATGAAAGTGTTTCAAACCATTGAACCTACCTTCCGCGCATCGAAAGATTTACGAACTACTGAGAATGCTTCTGCAGGCAACATTGAAGCAACCTGGAATTACCAAGGGAGAAAAGGGAATATGACTCGTCAGATATCACAGGAATACTTTAGTATTGCTCCTATTAACAAATACTAGATTATCTAAAGTGAAAATCCAATGCCAAAAAGTAAAATTATATATCAAAAAATATTATTAAAAAAAAAAAAAAAAAAAAAAAAAAAAAAAAAAAAAACTCTACTCAGCTGACCTAGAATAATAACACATTTCTTTCAGCTATGGCGATCTATCTTCATATCAAAAATTATAACAATACAAATGCAAACTTTTTCTTTCCCTCTCTCTCGTCGTTTATTCTTTATTTAAAAACCTAATTGATAATTTCTCGAGTTTCAATTTTGGACTTAACTGACAGAACTTCACATTTCCAGAACCAATTCACCACCCAAAAAAAAAAAACAGAAATGAACATCATCATTAATTTTCTGCTCATTTCGTAATTTTCCTATACACTTTTTCACCAACAAACAGAACCACAAATTACCGGGAACTCGAGAACTTTGGCAATGGCTTCAAGCAAGCCGTCGGAGACGCCGAGGAAATCCTTTCCGGGATCTTGTGGACCGGAACGCCGAGCTTCGAAAGCCTCCAGAATCCTTCGAACTTGTTCACGGACTTGACGTCGGCGAGGACATCCTTGCGCTTCAGCCTTAGCTTCTTCTTCTCCGACGGATATCTCTGCTTGCCGGTTCTCTTGGCGCAGAGAACTCGCGGTAGCGGCGGCGAAGTCGGCGACGTTTGGCGAGGAGTGTGGGCGAGTCCCGGGATTGGGTTAGGAGGACGGAGGCAGAGCAGCTTGGAGGGAAGGAGAGACATGGCTTCAGAGAAAGTGTGCGAGTTGCAGTGTACGAGTGAAAGGAGTAGTAGTATGGCGAGAAAATTTGATAAAAGAGACAGGAGAAAATCAGAATTTGAGGAAACAGGTCAGTTCTTTTTTATAACAAAAAAATAATGACGTGTATATAAAAAATAGGTCCTATTAGTTTAAGTGTATGAGTCATTTTTAAAAACTCTTTAACACACAAAACCGACCGCTCGACCCCACAAAATTGATGCTCGACCCTCTCTCCTCTCGACTGAGCCCTCTCACGATCGATCACCAGTTTTTTTCTCTGATCACCTCTCACCGACCGCCGGCTTTTCTCTCCGATCAGTCACCAACCTCACGAGCGACCATCACCGACTGTCGGCTTTCCTCTCATCTGTTTCTCTCTCTCTCTCGCCGAAGTTCTCTTACCGACCAATCCACTCTCTCCGATCTCTCTCGTCTCGGCCGATTGACCACCTCACCAAACACCGACCGTTCACCAAAAACCGACCTCCCTTCCCACTAAAACCGACCAAAAATCGACCCCGACCACTCACCAAATTCCCGACCATAAAAACTGACTAAAACCAGTGGCTTTTAGACTGAAATGGCATCACAAAACGACTCTTTTTCCTCAAATAAAACGGCCATTTCCCAAACACTTGTCGACGAGGCAACGAAATCTACTGGGTAATATTCTTGTTTTACTTTTTCTTATATATTTTTGCAAGAACAAAAACTTAATATAAGCAACATTGGTTTGTTCATAGTCGGTTCTTAGTCGGTTTTGATTCTGGTTTGTTCGCAGTCAGTTTTAAGTTGTTTCTGATGGTCGGTTCTTGTCGAGTAGGGTCGGTTCTAGTCAATTTATGTCAGTTCTAGATGGAGTTAGTTCTTAGTCAGTTGATGGTCGGTTCTTGGTCGGTTCAGGTCGTTTTGGTCGGTTCTGTTCAGCTTTAGTCGGTTTTGTCTGTTTGGTCGGTTCCTGTCGAGATTTTATGTCGGTTCAGTCAGGTCATGGTCGGTTCAGTCGGTTCTTGTTTGGTTTCTTGGTCTATTCTAGTCGGTTCTGACCGATGTGTTTTTTCTTCTTTTTCAGTATGACCTCCCAAAGTACAACACAAGTGAATATCTTGGGATCGGACATCTAAAGATGATCATGGATCCTATGCGGGAGTATTTCCCAGTGAAAGTAACTATGAAGTCAAAGATCGAGATTTTGGAGGTAATCAGGCATAATCTAGAGCTAGAAACGGAAATGCCAATTTTCAAAGAGTCTATCTTCGGATATTTTATTTCGATGTCTGAAAATATTATCTATTTTGGAGTGTTGACACACTATCTGCTTTTGAGGCAGATAGAAACAAAAAAGAGACATGAGTTGTGGTTCATAGTTAATGGAACCACAACTAGGTTTGGAATGAGGGAATTTGCATTAATTATTGGATTGAACTGCGGGGAAACTCCAGAGCCAGACATGATCTTGAAAGCTTCAAAGAATAGAAGATTATTGGAGCATTTTAAGTCTCACGTAGTACTTGTTGCTGATTTAAGAAAATTGCTCACAAAGAATAAGATAAAAAGGTAGCGATAAAGCAAAGATCGCTATCATTTATTTTTTAGCACAAGTACTATTATCTAAGGACGAGAAGAAGACCATCCCACTGGATTGGCGGTCTTACGTCAACAATTTAGAATTCTTCAACAGCTATCCATGGGGCAGGGTGTCTTTTGAATGCACTCTGCGAGCTTTGAAGAAGAACTTGAGAGAGAAATTCCAGAAATGGGTTCGGAAAGGACGTAATAAGAGCATCAAGGAAACCTACTCAATATGCGGGTTTTCTTAGGCCTTCCAGATATGTCATACAGTTATATGCATACTTTGTCATGGCCTTATAGTAAATAAAAATCATAATTGGTTTACTAGACTTACAAAAATTGGTTTAGCGCAGGTTTGGGCATTCGAAACATTTCCAACCATCGGTGCCACATTTGCAAAGATGGTTGAGGGACGTCTTCCTAGAATCCTCAAATGGGAGGCACGCCGGGTTTCATTGGTCGAGGTTAGACAGATAGACGACCTCATACACAGTGGCGAGGTAAGGGTTTAAATACAATGTTTTTATAGATGTAAATTTTACAAAATAGGCATATTTGTTATTTTTACAATATGTTTCCACCTAAAATCATTGAATGTATGTTCTTTTAATATACAGGGAATGGCCGTACCAATTCTTTATCCCACTGAGGAGGAAATGAATAGTATGTGCATGAGGTTGTATATGCCTTATGTAGACCAAAAAGATCCTAAGATTGACCAGCTTGCATCATTTTTGGACTCTGGTGCAAGAATGGTCCATGTCCAGCAACCGAAGCCTCCCAAACAATTGGCTCGTCTCCAACAACAACAACAGCAACAACAACAACAACAACAACAACAACAACAACAACAACAACAACAACAACAACAACAACAACAACCGAGCAAGCAAGATGGTATGTCTATTGATCACATGGTTGACATACTCTATCACAGGATGGTAGAGTACAATAGTAGACATTTTGAAGCCATCAACAAGACGCTAGACTCGCTAGACCAATATGTTAGAGAAATTAAAGACAATATAGCATGTCTAGCGAAACAACAATTATAGCCAAAGTCAGTGCCTGAGGAAGAACTTGAGCTACAGGTTTAGCCATACCTTGAGGCAAAACTTGAGCCACAGGTTCAGCTTGAAGCCCTGAGGCAGAACTTGAGCCTCAAGTTCAACTTGAGCCTGAGGCAGAACTTGAGCCTCAGGTTCAGCCAGAGCCTGAGGATCTGCTTGAGCAACAGGTTCATTCAGAGCCAGAGTTTGAATCGAAGAATGAAAAGTGACTTAAGAGGCCTAGCAAGTATATTGAGTCGCCTTACACAGATCCCCTACGTAACGTAAGGAAGAAGATGTGGACCTTTAATGATGATGTCGAGGCCTTCAACAAGTGGTTCACTGATTCTAGTACGGACTCTGAGCTGATTGAGTGTGCTTTTAGAGATTGGAGGAAGGACTTCTTCCGGATCATCTTGAAGCCAGGTGAATGGCTGTTCAATGATCTAAGTAATCACAACATATTTTCTAAGTTTGTAGTCTTATTTTTTATACCATTATCATTATACTGAATTTATTTTTTATGACTTATAGCAAATTGACGAGGCATGAGGTCTTTTATCGATTAGAAGATCAAGGGCACCTGAAGGGCAGTTCAATAACAATATTGTCATCCTAGATGATATATTTTGCCAAAAGTTGAGAGCACGATTATTCACCAACAAAAAAAATTGGCAACGTATACATTTGACAACAACCTAGATGAATATGTCTGTGGAGAAAAGCACATAATTGGCCAGAAATGGGATGGCGCGCAGGGCTTCACTATGCCTCTTAACATTGAGAGGAAGCATTGGGTTGCGCTTTATGTTGATTTATCTGAATTCAACATAAAGGTGTATGACTCAGCTGTTATGATGTATAGAGATCAATAGATGCAAAGACAAGTGGAGCCAATCGCTGTCATGATGCCCAAGTTCTTGAAGTACACAAGTTTATTCAACCATCTAGGCGATAAACTTGACTATGCGTGGCCAATCGTTTATCCCAAGTGGTTGGTCCACAACCTTAGATCAGGTGACTGCGGACTTTTAACATACAAATTTATCAAATACCTTGTCCGCAAAATCCTGTTAGAAGACCTTGCTGAAGAAAAAGTAAAAGCTTACTGGTTGGAACTTGCGGTCGGAATTTGGAGCGAGTACAAGCTGAAGAGGCCCGTGAGTCCTAGTATATGAAATGTTGGTTGTTTTGCTTGTTGTAAAATAGATACAAAACATTATTGGTGTTGCAATATGTTTATTATTTGCGTTGCAATGCATTTATAATTATCATATTCAACAGGTTATTTTGGCTTTGGGGAAGCTTATATTTATGGGAAAATGCTGCCTAAATTTTTACACAATAATGTATGTTTTTTTTAAAACTTTGAATCAGTCCCGAAGATGGCAAAATGCGTATTTCATTGTAAAATCGGGTTTTATCGGGGAGGGGGCACGGGTGCAGGAGAAGGGGGCACAGGCGCGTGCACGCGAGGGGCACGGGTGCGCGTGCGCGGGGTGGCAAGAGCACGCGCGCGTGGGGTGGCAGTGGTGAGCAGAACCGACTAATATAGCAAGAACAGACCAGAACCGATCAACATAGCAAGAACCGACCAAGAACAGACCAAGAATAGACCAAGAACAAACTCTTGCAAAAAAATTAGAAAACGTACATTTTTTCATATTTTTTAGACTTTTTGGGTATTAATAAACATTGTAGTTTATAAAAGAGAAAAAAAAATTAGTTAGAAATGAAAAAACCTAGAACAGACTAAGAACAAACCAAGAACAAACTCTTGTAAAAAAATTAGAAAACATACATTTCTTTCATATTTTTTGGACTTTTTGGGTATTACTAAACTTTGTAATTTCTAAAAAAGAAAAAAAAATGGTTAGAAATGAAAAAACCTAGAACAGACAAAAAACAAACTAAGAACAAATTCTGGTAAAAAATTAGAAAACATACATTTTTTCATATTTTTTAGACTTTTTGGGTATTAATAAACATTGTAGTTTATAAAAGAGAAAAACAAAATTGGTTAGAGATGAAAAAACCTAGAACAGACCAAGAACAGACAAAGAACAAACCAAGAACAAACTCTTGTAAAAAATTAAAAAACATACATTTTTTCATATTTTTTGGACTTTTTGGGTATTACTAAACTTTGTAGTTTATAAAAGAGAAAAAAAAAGTTGGTTAGAAATGAAAAAACCTAGAACAGACCAAGAACAAACTCTTGTCAAAAATTAAAAAACATATAACTTTTCATATTTTTTGGACTTTTTGGGTATTACTAAACTTTGTAGTTTCTAAAAAAGAAAAAAAATGGTTAGAAATGAAAAAACCTAGAACAGACCAAGAACAAACTAAGAACAAACTCTGGTAAAAAATTAGAAAACATACATTTTTCATATTTTTTAGACTTTTTGGGTATTAATAAACATTGTAGTTTATAAAAGAGAAAAACAAAATTGGTTAGAAATGAAAAAACCTAGAACAGACCAAGAACAAACTCTTGTAAAAAATTAGAAAACATACATTTTTTCATATTTTTTGGACTTTTTAGGTATTACTAAACTTTGTAGTTTATAAAAGAGAAAACAAAATTGGTTAGAAATGAAAAAATCTAGAACAGACCAAGAACAAACTCTTGTAAAAAATTAAAAAACATACATTTTTTTCACATTTTTTAGACTTTTTGGGTTTTATTAAACTTTGTAGTTTATAAAAGAGAAAAATAAATTGGTTTGAAATGAAAAAACCTAGAACATACCAAGAACAGACCAATAACAGACCAAGAACAATGGTCTGTTATTGGTCTGTTCTAGGTTTTTTCATTTCTAACTAATTTATTTTTCTCTACTATAAACTACAAAGTTTAGTAATACCCAAAAAGTCCAAAAAATATGAAAAAAATGTATGTTTTCTAATTTTTTACAAGAGTTTGTTCTTAGTTTGTTCTAAGTTTTTTCATTTCTAACCAATTTTTTTTTCTCTTTTAGAAACTACAATGTTTATTAATACCCAAAAAGTTCAAAATATATAAAAAAAAAATGTATGTTTTCTAATTTTTTACAACTGGAAGTAACTGAGCCCTTGGAAAACAAAAAAACAAAAAAACAAAAAAAAAAAACAAAAACGAGAAGCTTAATTGTCATTCCAAATAGTCCACAATCGAGTATTCCAAATGGCTTGTTGTCACTAGTATTCCAAATAGTCCACAATCAAGTAGCCGAATCCAACTGGGAAGTCATCTGAGGACAAAAATCATGGTTCAACGCTCTTGAATCACATTGAGCAAGATTAACGTCATGGTTCTGCAATTGCAAAAGGGTTTTTTTTTTTTTTTTTATTATTTTGAAATGAATTACGTGATAACTATATTCTTCAAGAGAAACAGAAACATTTCAACTACGTTGGCACCTCTCTACAAACTCCATCTCAAGCAATCTTTTAATACAAGTCTCAAAAGTCCTAAAAACTCGATCGAACTAGGCATCAATAAAAACGGTAACAAAGATAATCTTGGGAACTCGCGTTTCTGTAAACTAACCACTGTTGATAGCCAAAGCCATTCTTTAAAGTGGCAACTAAATTGTGACAAGGAATCATGTAAAATACAGTCTTGGTTTTACATATATAAATAATTCGACCAATTACATATGCATGTAGTAAACTATTGGTCCATCAATAAGAACATAATGTACATATACCAGATCTTGTATCAAATTATTTAGTAAAAAATGAGGAAGAAAAAAGTGAAACAATAACGTGAAGAATCTTTCAACATGTGACAGTCAAAGTTTGAAAGGGAAAAACTTTAGATTAATACATACCCTTGTATGTCTTCTTTTCTTGATTGTTTTACTACTTTAGCTATATGTCAATCACGTGTTTGTATAAACGTCGGAATCAACGTTTATTATATTTTTTAGCTTTTTTTATTATCAAAGTAAATCAACTAAAGGGATATTGAAATTTTTAAGATCCTCCTAATAAAATCAAATTATAAAAACGCATATTGTCCAGCCCAGCCGACTAAAATTCTAAGAACTTTTCAAGTAAGTCAAATATTAATGGGACCCAAACTCACCTAAACACTTTATCTCATGCATAAGCAAACAAATCCGTCTAATTTGACTAGTTATGTACGTACAAACTAATTAGGTGACTGATTAAAATACCTTAATTCTACTGCCTGTAAATCCCTCATCAGAACACTATAAAAAGACCATATCCCAAGCATTAGACTTCACCACTCCAAAAGGAACAAGTTAGTTCTCATAAGCAATGTCTTCCTCTCATTTGTTCATCATACTCCTTGGAGTGGTATTTCTCACCACTCAAACCCTTGCCGATTACTATAAGCCACCAGAGCATGAGCATAAGCCGGAGGCTCCTCAATACAAGCCACCTCCGGTCCTAAAGCCGCCGCCAACCCCGGTTTATCCGAAACCTCCACACCATGGAGAGAAGCCTAAGCCACCACTATCCCCGGTTTATCCTAACCCTCCACATCATGGAGAGAAGCCTAAGCCTCCGGTTTACCAGAAACCTCCACATGTAGAGAAGCCTAAACCGCCACCAACCCCGGTTTACCAGAAACCTCCACATGTAGAGAAGCCTAAGCCGCCACCAACCCCGGTGTATCCGAAACCTCCACAACATGAAGAGAAGCCTAAGCCGCAACCAACCCCGGTGTATCCGAAACCTCCACAACATGAAGAGAAGCCTAAGCCACAACCAACCCCGGTGTATCCGAAACCTCCACACCATGAAGAGAAGCCTAAGCCGCCACCTACCCCGGTGTATCCGAAACCTCCACAACATGAAGAGAAGCCTAAGCCACAACCAACCCCAGTGTATCCGAAACCTCCACATCATGAAGAGAAGCCTAAGCCACTACCAACCCCAGTTTACCCGAAACCTCCACAAGTAGAGAAACCAAAGGCGCCCCCAACACCGGTTTACAAAAAACCCCCATACGGAGAGAATCCCAAGCCAGAGCCCAAGCCCGAGCCAAAACCGAAAGCTCCAACACTACCACCTAAAGTGGTGAAGCCACCATATGTAAAACCACCGGTATCCCCGTCGCCAGTGCACAAGCCGCCGCCTTACGGTCACTACCCGGGACAACCTCCTTACGAGAAGCCCCCAACTGGACCCTACTACAAGCCACCGAGCCCCGGTCATCCGAACTGAAGAAATGAGATCATGATATAAATATGGATACGTCATTTTAGGTTTCCAGTACTTTCCAGAAATAAGAGTTGTTTACGACTCATGACATGCATTTTGGAACTTACGTACGAATATTGGGATTATTGCCTCTTGAGTTGTTACCTGATGAGCCTATCCATTTATTTTCTTGCATATCACATATAGTAAAAATCAGTTCCATGATCGTTTGTAATATTTTATAATATATGAATATCTCTATTGTCCCACTGTTTCTTCCTTTCATCTTTTAACAAGTAAAAACTTTATTAAAAGGAAAAGAAAGAACTCTTAAAACCACCAACTGCATTTCCTTATGAGTTACTGCATAGTTATCGAGATGCTCACCTTGACGATCAATGCACAGTGCGAAACTAAATAAAGCCTCATCGTTACCTTTTGATAGAAAAAAGCCTTGTCTCAATCATCATCATCATCATCATCATCGACACTATAATCAAGATCATAAATAACAACTTGGCTGTTGGAGTAAAGACTCCCTATTCACCAACAACTTATAAACAAAATATAACTAATATACGAACCAGAAATTATATATATATATATATATATATATATATTATGCATAATCCTTGAGTAAATAGATTGGATTCATCTCACTCACTGCTACATCCTGAACTTTGATGTCATTCTCATTTTATGTCCTAAACTTTGAAAATTCTCACTTTACTCCTTGAATTTTAATTTGTCTCATGTAAGCCCTTTTATAAGAATTTCTATTAAAATTAGACCCAAAAATAGAAGTTAAGTGTGAATATGTGGTTTTTATCTGTTTATTTTGAACAAAAATTCAAATAGAAAGAACACATGATTGTATCACTCTATTTTTTTATTATCAATTTTCAATAGAAATTATAACAAAAGGGGTTAAGTGGGAACAATTAAAAATTAAAGGGGTAAAATGAGAGTTTTTAAAATTCAGAAGGTAAACTAAGAATGATCTTAGAGTTCATTTAGTTTACGGGTTTGAATCTTGGTTCATGATTTTGACTTTAAAAATTCAATATTTTGGGCGAAGAAAATACTATAGTAGAAGTACTAAAAACAATGATCTGAACTATGAAGAACTCTTAAAACAATAAGACCCTTAATCTTCAAGGGCACCCATGATAATTACTCAAGTGTATTTTATGAAATATGTACAACGTACTACGATACCCTGTCTTTTTTTTTTTTTTTTTCCCAAACTTGGACTATCCATTATGTTCCTATCTTTTTTCTTTTCTTTTTTTTTTTTTTTGTTTTTTGTTTTTGTTTTTTTGTTGACGGTGTTTTTCTGACAACTCGTAATAATCTCTCTAAACCGCTCGTAATTATGTTAAGCACGGGATAATGAAATGAACAGAAAGATAATACAGGAGAAACATCATTTTTATAGTGGTTCGGCAATAATATTGTGCCTAATCCACTTGTGCATGCACTATATTTGTTGAGATGAATACAAATGTTGTTTCTGTAATCCAAATGGTTTCTAACCCTTTATCGGGTATTTGTTTGCTCTATTTATAGGCCTTCTCACGTACTCACATATTCCCGGTTCCCAAGACAGAAGCCATCTTCTGTCCTCGATCCGCGGGAGGGTAGGTGAGTTCTCATGATGAAAATTCTGAAAATCAGGTGGCTGATCTTGCTTGTCTGCCGTCTGATTTCCTGACTCCTGTGGCCGCTGTCGGATCAATACTTCCCTCCTCGAGTTGACATGACCGTTGACAGGTCCACTTGCAATCTTCCTCGACGCCTTGGTCATAAGAGGTTGAGATAGTTTCTTCGACGTCAACTGTCACGCGATGACTCTCGGCGCCAAGGACACTTTGCCATGGTCTTCCCCTCGACGCCGGAAACTGACTCCAACGAGGAGTCCTCAGCGCATATCATACCGGGGAATGGTCGACTCATGGACCATGGTATAACAATTACCCCCTAGACTGGGATGTCGCAGCGCGGCTTCACTGGCTACTCAGCGTCGAGGATGCCACGTGGAAGATTTCTGCTGGGGGCAGTGACGGCTGCTTGTCAGTATAGCGATCATTGCAGTTGGTTTCTCGGGCAGTGGGACCATCGCGTCGATCGTGTCGACTGTCATGCTTCCGCCTCTCAGTTGCCACGTGGCACTAGCAAATGAATCGCGACCATCCGATGGAGTGTCCTTTGGTTGCCTCTCCCCTGACCGTTAGATCGTGTCCCACCATTCCCACCATTGGAAGGAGACGCATGACCTTCTACGGCTGAGATTTAGGGGTTCCTGGGCACCTATTTAAACCCCCGAGAGGGTGTTAATACGGCACGATTGCTTGAGTGCCGTTACTCTGCCGGATTTTCCCCAGACGCCTTGCTTTCGCGTGCTTACTTCTCCTTCCGTTTCCAGGCTTCCATCTTCCGGTGACCGGTGAGTTCCCATTCTCTTTTCTGTTTGCCATTGTTTTGGTGTAGTTGCGTGCAGAAAAAGGGGGGAGGGAAGAAATGTCCTCACCCGCCACGGCTGGTCGTATGCCCTTGGTTGAGGCTACCACGGGCCACCGCCTGGTTCTTTGCCATCTTGACCCCGTACTGGGCTTGGTTTTCCAAGTCCCAGCCCAGGGACATATTCCCCGTGCCTCTGTGCACGGCATTTGGACCTCTCGACCATTAGAAACTAACTTTTCCCTTCGTTTGTTTCTAGAAAAAATGTCTTCAAAACAAGCTAGGGGTCGAGAGGTCTCCACATCTCGAGTGAGGGATGACCCGGCCGATATGGTGACGCCGAGCTCGCCCTCGGTGGAAAGTACTGACTCTCTCCTCCGCGAAGTCGTGGAGTTTCCCAAAGAGTCGACCTCAGGCTCGCAGTCGGACGAGCTGATCCTCCTCAACGACGAGGATGTGGGGGAGCAAGCCGGCCCATCGGAGGACCGGGGATATGGGGTCGCGTCAACCAGCAGCCTCTCGGGTCTCTCTACGGATGTCAACCCATCCAAGCTAAAGCCCTGAGCCGCGCTAAAGTCTTTCAACGACGTCGGGATCGACCCCTTGCACTTTTACCTGATCGTCCCGACCCCCAACAACTGTGCTCATAACCCCCCAGCCCGCCACATGACTGTTTATACCCGGGCTTTTACCTTTAGGGAAACCATTCCATTCCACCCCTTCGTGAAGGGCCTCTTCGCCCTCCACAAAATCTCCCCTGCTCAACTGTCACCCAACTGCTGGGTGACAATAAACTCAATGATTATCTTGTGGAGGAAGTTTCTCAGGGTCGACCTAACCGTCGACGAGTTCCTTTCCTGCTATTCCCTGAAGGCCTCTCCCGACCAGAGGGGATTCTTCTACTTGGCCTCCGCAAAGTCCAAACCTCCAGTTCCTCCCCTGGTGGACCACAAGCGCCCACGGGTGGAAGCCCCAATTCTTCTTTCTAGGGGGCAACTTCAATTCCCATCCGCTCGATGGCAAGTATCCTTTGGGGACTCAAACAGTCTTCAGCAAATACTGTGGGTTCTTCATCGCATAAACCTCATCACGATGGGGCCTAACCTTCTCGTCGAGCTTTCTGGCAAGTTGCTTCTCTTTGCAGGTGAATCAATCCCTCGACCGCGCCTCAACTCCGCCTCTCTAGCCCGCGTCGAGCAGATTTGAGCCCTGCCTGAAGACGAGCGTCGGGTGTCGGTTCTTAATACTGCTAAGAACCGAGGAAAGTATGCCTATTCGTACTCCTCGACACGCCCCAGGTGCCCGCCGAGCCTCTCGCGAACCTCTTAAGCGGTAAACTGTCTTTTTCGATAATTCCTTTATCATGGTCTTAGGGCGTAGTCGAGGGGCATTCAGGCTGACTTCTTATTTTGTGTAGGCATCCCCTCCGAGATGAAGTACAATCTTCCCGTCCGGCCGAGGAAGAGGAAAGAAAGGGACGGGGCGCCGGAAGCACTGGTGGCCCCCCCTGCTCCAGTCGCCCCCGCCCCTCAGGTTACTGATTCACTCCCCTAGGGGGTGCTTGTGATCGATCCTCTGGCCAGGAAGCCCCTCGTCAAGGAATCGAACGCGCAACGGGGATTGAGGGGTCGTCTTCCTAGCCGGCTCGGCGCCAAGAAAAGGGGAAGGGCGTCGAGGAGGCCCCTGTTCTTTCGGGGCCGGTGGTGCTGCCGAGGTCGAAGATTGACGATCCTGAATTCCTCGTCACAGACGTCGTCCCCCGCTACCTTCACAACGCTTTGCGTCTGCCTCTGCGGTTTAGCCTGCCGATCCAAGCCATCTACTCCCACTTCCATGAGGACTCCTAGAATACCTTTGCGAAGAGGAGCATCCTCGACCACCAGCGTCTTACCGTGACGCACCAAATCTAGGTACATTCTCTACTACTCTCTGATTCTCGCCTCCTTCCTTGAGGTTTTATCCCCACAAACTTAACCAATTTCCCTTTTCCCTTGGCCCATAGGCTATTGAGCTGACCCTCTAGAACTACGTCGAGCTGGAGGAGTGGATGCAGAGGCAAACTGCCTCTAAGGACGTCGAGCAGGAGCTTCTGGCACTCCGGTCCACCTGAGACGAGCTCTTCACGAGCCTCGCGGTCGAGAAGGCCAAAGTGTTGTCCCTCGATGAGAGCATCTCCTCCGAGAAGGCCACCAGCTACAAAGAGGGCGCCCTAGATGGACGCTCCAAGGCCGTCGAGGAGTACCTCTCGTCAGCCGAGTGCCAAAAGCGGGAGGAAGAGGTGGCCTCGCGGGTGATCCGGGACTTTGTGAAGTCTGCAGATTTTGGCCGCCTGGTTGACTCCCGGCTGGAGCTCTTCAAGACATCGTCGGAGCTCGAGCGAATCGTCGAGGGACGCGTGGAGCAATTCAAGTCATCCGAGGCGTTCGAGGAGCTGGTGAACCAGAGGCTCGACGCCTACCAAGACTCAACTGAGTTTGAGGAGCTCCAGCTGTCCCTCATGAAGTCTGCCGGTGAGCAGATCCTCGACCGCTTCCGGAGAAAGCGTCCAGACGTCGACCTATCTTTCCTTGATGAATCCGATAACGAGGACGTCGAAGTGGTCGAGCCCTACCTGGTGGCCGGCGATGAGGGTCAACCACAGGAGGATGCCAAGCAGGGAGCGGTCAGCGCTGAGGTGGCACCGGAGGAAGGCACCGAGGGCGGAGAAGGCGGGGATGGAGGCGCCGAGTAACGGTGATTTTGTATTTCTGTTTTTATTTGTTTTAGGGTTGTAAGGCCCATATAATATTTTATTCGATGTTTTGTAGCAGCCATAAGGTCGAGACCGTATTTATTTTTCCTTATATGAACTTGCATTTTTCCTTATATTGTGTTGTGTGGAAATTTGCTAAGAAATTTTTTTGAAAAATTACAGAAGTGTAGGCTCGACTACCTTCTTGATTTTTACGTCTGAAAATTTTCCTAAGTGTCGGCTCGACTGCCTTAACACCCCCTCGCCAGGGTGGAGTTCTTGAAGTCAACGTTGGCGCATCGTAGTAGGTAGTAGGATTCGCGGGTGTCCGTTTATAGAGCGTCGACATTGTCATTTTTCGGTCGACGTATCGACAGGTTTTGGTCGACGTATCGACAACCAAAGATTTTGTCCTGTCGTTTATTTATTCATGCATCGGTTACAAACCTGGCATTTTATCCTGCCAAAACTGAGAAAATGAGCGAATAAAAATAGAGGACTTTGGTTCACTGAACCGATGCTTGTCGTAGTTACTGGTAGTAGACCTTTAACTTGTCTGCATTCCAGGTGTGCTTGATGCTTCGGCCGTTGAGCTCTGCCAGCCGGTATGACCTGTTTGCCACGACTTCCATTATTCTGTAGGGCCTTTCCCAAGTTAGGCCCAAGGCCCCGGAGTTCTTAGGTTTTGTGTTGGGGGTTACGACACGCAAAACCAGATCTCTGACTCCGAAGCGCTTCAGCCTGACCCGCTTGTTGTAGTACCTGGCGTCCTTGCTTGGTATGAAGCGAGCCTTAGTTGTGCGTCCGTGCGCCGCTCTTCCAAGAGGTCGAGCTCCAAGTTCATCAACTCGACGTCCTTATCCCCTTCGTACTGGGTTACCCGGTCGGTCGGAATAGACACCTCGATCGGCAGGACCGCTTCGAACCCGTAGGCCATTGAAAATGGGGTTTCCCCCGTAGTGGATTTGCTAGTTGTCCGATAGGCCCATAGCACCTTTGGCAACTCATCGGCCCATTTTCTTTTGTAAGCGTCGAGACGCCTTTTAAGGGCGACCTTGATAATTTTATTTACAGCCTCGACCTGTCCGTTAGACTGGGGGTAGACGACCGAGGAGAAATTCTTGTGGATCCCGAGAAGCTCACAAAACTGATTGGTGTTGTCGTTGTTGAACTGCTTCCCGTTGTCAGACACGAGAGAGTGCAGGACCTCGAACCGGCATATATTGTTGTTTCATATGAAGTTTGTACATTTCGCCTCCGAGATGGCCGTTAGTGGTTCAGCCTCGACCCACTTTGTAAAGTAGTCGACTAAGACGATTGCGAACTTGTACCCCCCTGGGGTTCTATGCAACGGGCCAATGAGGTCGATCCCCCACTTAGCGAAAGACCAGGGGGATAGTATGGACGTAAGGTCCTCTTGAGTGCGATCGGGGGTGGGGCATACCTCACGTGACTTTCATCTCTTCAGCGTATTTATTGCGTCTTTTGAAAATTTGAGCTAGTAGTATCCTTGCCCAATATTTTGTGGGCTGGGGAGGCTGTCCTCCCGCGTGGTTCCGAGACCCCGTCATGTACCTCGACAAGACCCTCTTAGCCTCCTGCTGCGCTGAGGCACACACAGGCAAAAGGCGTCAGGTACCCCGATTATTGGGGTTATCGTGCATTATATCTTGTCGCACAGTACTTCATCTTTTGGCACACTTTTGTCTTAGGGAGCTCACCATCAGCAGTGCCCGGTATTGGATCCATCGGCCGAGGTTGGAGTTCTACTAGTGTGACTTCCGGCCGCTTCTCTGTAGACGGGACTTTCAGCACCTCTAGTGGCACCAGGTGCAAAAGATCGGCATCCCTCGACGTGCCAGCCTGGCGAGCGCGTCGGCGTTGCTATTTTCTGCTCTTGGCACCTGCTGTATATCAAAAGTAGTGAACTTTTCCAGAGCTTCCTTAACTTTCCTCAGATATGTTGCCATCTTTTCATCCCTGGTCTGGTACTGGCCTTTTAACTGATTCACAATGAGTTGAGAATCACTAAAGATGTCGAGGTTTTCAGCCTTCAGATGCTCCGCCAATCGGAGGCCAGAGAGCAAGGCCTCGTACTATGCTTCGTTGTCGGATGCGAGGAATTCGAACCTGATGGCCAAGGTGACCTTATGTCCTTCCGGCGTATGTAGCACCAGCCCCGCGCCACTGCCATTATCGTTTGAACTACCATCGACGTAGAGCTTCCATCGTGGGGGTTGGACTGCTTCCTCGACCTCGGCCGGTAGGCCCGTGAACTCCGCCACAAAGTCGGCTAAGGCTTGACCCTTGATTGCAGTCTGCAGTTTGTAGTCGATGTAAAACTGGCTGAGCTCTATTGACCACTTGAGGAGCCGACTAGAAGCGTCGGCCTTCTGTAGCACCTGCCTGAAGGGGTGATTGGTCAAGACCTGGATACTGTGGGCCTGGAAGTAGTGGCGTAACTTTCTTGCTGTCACAACTAGTGTGAGGGCGAGCTTTTCCATCGCGGATTAATACCGAACTAACGGCGTGTTCCGAGACCGCCAGGTAAAGGCTTAACACTTCCCCGGCCACTGGTTTGTACAACATAGGGGGCTTACCAAGGTGTTCCTTCAGTTGTTGGAACACCTGTTCGCACTCCTCCGTCCATAGAAACGGCTTGCTTCCCCTCAGAGTGTTGAAGAATAGAACGCACTTGTCTGTGGATTTGAAGATAAACCTACTCAGCGTGGCCACGCAGCCTGTCAACTTTTGGACCTCCTTAGGCTTCCTTGGCGATGCCATGTCGAGGAAGGCTTGAATCTTTTGCGATTGGCCTCGATTCCTCGACTGCTCACCATGAAACCTAAGAACTTCCCTGAAGCGACACCGAAGGCACACTTCCGAGGGTTCAGCTTCATCCTGTACATCCTGAGCACACCGAACATTCTTCTCAGGTCCTCCTTATGGTCTTCAGCTCTCTTGCTCTTCACCAGCATGTCATCGACGTATACCTCCATTGATCTTCCAATTAGCCCCGTGAACATTTTGTTGACGAGGCGTTGGTACGTCGCCCCAGCATTTTTGAGGCCGAAGGGCATCACCCTGCAACAGTAGAGCCCTCTGTCCATGATGAACAACGTATGCTCTTCGTCGCGGTCGAGCATGGGTATTTGATTGTACCCATAGTATGCGTCCATGAAGCTCAACAGCTCGTGCCCTGCCGTGGCGTCGACCAGCTGATCAACTCGGGGCAGCGAAAAGCTGTTCTTGGGACATGCTTTGTTCAGATCGCTGAAGTCGATGTACGTCCGCCATTCCCCATTTGGCTTCTTCACCAGGACTGGGTTGGACACCCACTCGGGGTATAGGACTTCTCAGATGAAATTATTGCTTGTGAGCTTGTCTACTTCCTTACGCAAGGCCTCGGACCTCTCGGCGTTTTTGTCTCTTCGGCGGGAACATGTCGTCGATGTTCAGCCAGTGGCACATGACGTCGGGGCTTATCCCTTCCATGTCCTCATAAGTCCAGGCGAACACGTCGAGATTTCCCTTTAAAAACTTGACCAGTTTTCCTTGGTCCTGGGCTTCCAGCTCTTAGCTAACTCTCAGGGTTCTCGCTGGGTCAATCTCGTCGACGAGGACCTCGACCAGTTCCTCGACCGGTCCTGCACCGGGCTCCTCTCCGGAGAATCTTGGATCTAAGTTGAACCCGTCTGCCCTGGTCTCGACCATACGCAGCTCTCTGCGCACCTGTGTCGGCTCGGCGTAGTGGCGGATTGTTTCCGAGTAAGTGAGCCTCGACTCATACTGGTTCCCTCTGGCTTTGCCGATCCCGCTCGGCGTAGGGAACTTCATCATCTGGTGGTAGATAGATGTCACCGCCCGTAAGGCCCTCAAGGTCGGGCGTCCTATGACTGCGTTGTATTGGTTGCCTCCCTTCACCACCAGGAATTTAGACATTACAGTCGAGGTGTGCGGTCGGTCCCCAATGGTCATGGGTAGCTCAATGGCTCCTTCCGGGATGACGCTGTCTCCTGTGAATCTATCGAGGTAGTCCGTGTACAGAATGTCCACGGAGCTGTCGTTATTGACCAGGATATGACATACCGTGTGCTTGCCAATCATGGCCTCGACCACCAAGGCGTCACTCTGAGAAAAATGCACACCTCTGGCGTCGACCTCGGAGAAGGTAATCTCGGCGTCCTCGTGTCAGGCCGCCTTGGCTTCACGTCCGGAGACGTTCATGAACCGCTGATTGAACTTCTCCTTCGCCTCTCGGGCGTACTCCAAAGATCGTCCTTATGACGCCGACCAGTTCGGGCGGGTTATCACGGTTATCCCGCCTGGCCTCGTCCCGTCGACCATCGTTGAACCTATTGTCGTTCCGGCGGTCGGCCCGATATTCGCCGAGCCTCTCATCTCGGATGAGCCTCTCGATCTCGTCCCTCAGGTCGTAGCACTCGGCCGTGGTATGACCATTCTCGCCGTGGAAACGGCAGTATTTGCTCTGTTTTCTTCGTGCCGGGATGACCTTCAGAGGTGAAGGTCGACGTAGGACCTGGAGATGGCTAATCTCATGGTAGACGTCCTCGATCCCCATGATCAGAGGGGTGTAGGCGTCGTACCGTTGCGGCTTGGCCCACTTGGTTTCCCCTTGGCTCGTCGAGGCGTTGCCTCCCTTATTATTCGGAGCTAGGTTGTGTCTTTGCTCGGCTTGCACCTGGGGAGGACCTCGACGCCTTTTGCCGTTATTCTGACTGCTAACTTGGCCGACCTCCTCCTTGGCTGGGGCTGCTGCCTTGCTCTTTAAGGCCCTCTTGGCCTCCTCGGCGTTGATGAACCCCTGGGCCCTCGTTAGGAACTCCTGATAAGTGTGGGGAGGCCTCCGGTCGAGGTCGGTGCTGTAGGGGATGTCCTTTTTCATGCTGGACAATGCCCCCATCAGAGCCACTTCATCAGAGATTCCCTCGGTGGCTGCGACCTGCTCTCCGAAACGAGCTATCCAGTCCTTCAGGGACTCATTAGGTCCCTGGTATACCCTTGACAGGTTCTGTTTCGGCGGGATGTACTTCTTGACACCTATAAACTGAGTCAGGAAGGCGCTCTTCAGGTCATCCCAGCTGGTGATGGAGTTCGGTTTGAGGAACCTAAATCATCTCCTTGCAGAATCGGAGAGATGATTTCTGAATGCCCGGCATATCACCTCCTCGGGGTATCCATGCAGGACCATGTGCCCTGTGTACACCTCGAGGTGGTCGTCCGGGTCACTCCTTCCGTCGTACAGAGGGATGGGGGCAACTTGTACTTGTCTGGGAGTGAGACTCGGATGATGTTTTCCGTGAATGGATGGTCGTGAGACGTGTACATCTTCGCGTTGACATTGACTGCCTCGGCTACCTTTCCCACAACTTGTTCAAAGTTGTTCAGTTGGCTCCCCAGCTGCTTCTCTAGCCTGGCCATCTTCTCGGCCAGGGCCTTATTCTCTACTGCGAGCTCGTCTTCCCTCGTCAACTGTACGGCCTTCCTGTGACAGGCATCGAGCCTTGTCCTCAGGTCTCCCCCGTGCACCGACGTGGATTCAATGAGGACGGGGTTTCCCTTATGCGCGTCTTGAGGTGGTCGAGGAGGCGCACCTCTGTTATCCACAGGAGGCGCCGCAGCCCTCTCCCGCGCTCTTCTTCGTGCCGCGCGTCACCTGCTCCTTACAGACCTGTTTGACTTAGCCGGATGAGTATCATTTGCTCGACTATCACCGATTTCCTCGGTGTCACCGTGTTGGTCACCAATTCCTTGGTTCCCCTCAGCGGCGTTCACCTGGATCGTCGGCGCGTCCTCGAGCGGCGGCATTGAGTTCCGCCCCTGGTCTCATCTGGCAAGGGCCGTAGCCATTCTTTCCACGGCCGCAGCCAGTGTTTCGACCTGCTTTTGGAGCTGATCGATACGGTCTGGGGTGTTTTCTGCAGCCGGTGGAAGCTGGTCGGTGGAAGTCCCGGCGGCGGTGGAGTCCTGAGCGATCTGGGCTAACGGGTTAGCCGTTTGTAGGCGATTTCTAGGACGCATGATGTCGGTCTCCGATCGTACAAGACTGATTTCAAAGCTCGGTTAGATTTCTAGGCTTATGGCCCTCCTTCTAGGGCCAATTGTTGGCGGTGTTTTTTCGACAACTCGTAATAATCTCTCTAAACTACTCGTAATTATGTTAAGCACGGGATAATGAAATGAACAGAAAGATAATACAGGAGAAACAACAATTTTGTAGTGGTTTGGCAATAATATTGTGCCTAATCCACTTGTGCATGCACTATATTTGTTGAGATGAATACAAATGTTGTTTCTGTAATCCAAATGGTTTCTAACCCTTTACCGGATATTTGTTTGCTCTATTTATAGGCCTTCTCACGTACTCACATATTCCCGGTTCCCAAGACAGAAGCCATCTTCTGTCCTCGATCCGCGAGAGGGTAAGTGAGTTCTCATGATGAAAATTATGGAAATCAGGCAGCTGATCCTGCTTCTCTGCCATCTGATTTCCTGACTCCTGCGGCCGCTGTCGGATCAATACTTCCCTCCTCGAGTTGACATGACCATTGACAGGTCCACTTGCAATCTTCCTCGACGCCTTGGTCATAAGAGGTCCAGACAGTTTCTTCGACGTCAACTGTCGCGCGATAACCCTCGGCGCCAAGGACACTCTGCCATGGTCTTCCCCTCGACGCCAAAAACTGACTCCAACGAGGAGTCCTCGGCGCGTATCATACCGGGGAATGGTCGACTCATGGACCGTGGTATAACATTTTTGTTTTTATGTTTTTTTTTTTTGTATTACCTTGAAATTATATAAAAAGGAGGAAAATAGCATATTTGGTAGGGTATTAATAAATTACAATATATATTTTTTAAAATAAGTCGATCATAGCATCATTTGATATTTTACTTTTTAAACATTATAAAAAAATCAAAAATACCTCTAAATATTTTTTTCACCCCTCCCCTCCCTCTAAATCTTTATATTTTAAAACATATTAAATTATAGCACTTTAAAAAAAAAAAAAAAAAGGTAGATTATACCATATTTTTCTAAAATTGATAGACAATGACCAGCGCCGGCGACTGGCGGCTATCACTAGCAACCGTTGACCAGCGACTATCGTTAGTGACCGCTCTAATAGCCAATAAATACAGTATTTACTGGTCAATACAGTACGTACCAGTAAATACTATATTTGCACGAAAATTCGGTCGCCAATGACTACGATATTTACCTATAAATAGTTGTATTTTTACATTTACTAGTAAATATCATATTTATCTGAAAATCTGATCGCCCGCGCCGACGACCAATAAATGTTGGGAATGGTGTCCTTAAAGCGTGTGATGTAAATGAAGGATATTATTATTTATATAATAAAAGAGAAATTTCATTATTTATGTGTATATATTACGAATATTTTATGAAAATTATTGAAAATTTCACAATTATTTATGTGACCTTAAATATTGTATATAAGAGTTATTTATGGGAGGATAATATTTAAAGATAATAATCGAAACGTGTTCGTAATTAAAATTTCAAAATCTTTAATTAAAACATTACTAATACATGTCATTCCTATTAAGAATTAAACGTTGTTATCTGTACTATCAATATGAAGGGATATTGGATGAGGTATTACACATAATGTCATTATGTGGAACTGGGACATAAACACGATTTGAATTTATGATAGTTTCCTTTAAGTATCGAAATTCTAATTGTGTCTACTAATGATCATATATGGAATTATCTTAATCCTGAGTTATTAGTAGACTCCTATTTATGGATTCGTGTTTTCTTGAATCACTCATTACGGATTTCAAGATTCTAAATCTCATTCCTTGTATCTTGAAAATGAATAACTTTGAATGTTATTATATGAGATGGAATCTATTCCATCTTCCGTGAAAAAGTAGATAAATAATTCATTTGAGGATTGATGGGGTAATTGAATAAGTAACGAGCTCGTATTCATGAATGTGTTTTATGAATCAATGGTACTCAATGATAAAGATGTAATTAGAGACGTTAATGGATTTTACCTAGCTCTAATTATAAATTATTAATGGATGATTGATCTATATGTTGGGAATAGTGTTCTAGAAGCATGATATGTAATAGGATATTTATTAATTATTTAATAAAAGATTTTATTCATCATTTTATGTGCATATATTTATGAAAATTTTATGAATATTAATGAAAATTTCACGATTATTTATGTGGCCTTAAACACTGTATATAAGTATTATATGAGAGAAGATAATGCTTAAGGATAATAAACAAAAAAGATGTTCGTAATGAATTTAATTAAAGTTTGGAATCTTTAATTAAAACATTACAAATATATGTCATTCCCATTTAGAATGAAACGGTGTTATCCGCACTCTTAATATGACGAGATATTGAATGAGTGTATTACACATAATGAGATTATGTAGAACAAGGACATAGACACAATATGAAATTTTTAAAATTTCCGTTAAGTATAGAAATTCTAATTGAGTCTACTAATAGTCACATATAGAATGATTTTAATCCTGAATTCTTAGTAGACTCCTATTTGTGAATTTGTATGCTTTGATTTTCTCGATACAAATTCTGAGATCCTGAATATTACTCCTTGTATTTTGGAGGCATGATGAAGTAGGTAGCCGGGAATGTTATTATAAAGATGGAATCCATTCCTTCTTAAGAAAGAAGTAGATAAATAATTCCCTTACAGTGTTGATTTAGTAATTGAATTAGCAAGAGCGCTCTGGTTTATGAATGTGTTTTATGAATCATTGTTCATTAGAGAATCAATGATACTCGAGGATAAAGATATAATTAGAGAGGTTTAAGAATTTCACCTAACTCTAATTATGAATTATTTATGGAGGATTGATCTATATGCAATGACTATATCAAATGGACACTTCATAGTTTATAAGTTATTTATGTTCATAATTACGAGAGTACAAATCCAAGTTTATAGTGGAGTAACTATTAGAATTAATATAATTAATTAATTAATTAAAGTGTTTGCTTGATTATTAATTTTATTAGAGCTCGAAGTTATACATTAATGAGTCCTCGCATTGTCCTTGTAATTCCACAAGACACAAAGGGCACAATGAGAATTTCAGAATTACAAAATTCTAAAATAAAATACTCAAGGATAATTAATTGAGAATTAATTATAAATTAAATAATGTGATTATTTAAATTTAAATTTAAATTTGAATGTTCGATCACTTATGTGAATATGTTCACATAGCATAAATGCATAGCACAGTGTGAATCCTTTTGAGAATAGTGTCCTAGAAGCATGAGATGTAAAAGGATATTTATTATTTATTTAATAAAATAGTTTATTCATCATTTTATATGCATATATTTATGAATATTTTATGAATATCAAATAAAATTCCTTGATTATTTATGTAACTTTAAACATGGTATATAAGTGTTGTATACGAGAGGATAATGTTTAAGGATAATAATCAAAAGTAATTGCTCATAATGAATTTAACTAAAGTTCGGAATCTTTAATTAAAACATTATTAATACATGTCATTCCCATTTAGAATGGAACGGTGTTATCCGCATTGTTAATATGATGAGATATTTAATGAGTGTATTTCGCATAATGAGATTATGTGGAACATGGATGCAGACACAATATGAATTTCTAATAATTTTCGTTAAGCATAGAAATTCTAATTGAGTCTATCGATAGTCATATATAGGATGATCTTAATCCTGAGTTCTTAACAAACTGCTATTTATAGATTTATGTCTTTTGATTTACTCGGTGCGGATTCCGAGACCCTGAATCCTATTCCTTGTATTTTGGAGACATAATGAAATAGGTAGCTGGGGATGTTATTATACGAGATGAAATCCATTCCTTCTTGAGAAAGAAGCAGATAAATAATTCTCTTGAGTGTTGATTCGGTACTTGGATTAGTAAGAGCGCTCTGGTTCATGAATGTGTTTTATGAATCACTATCTATTAGAGAATCAATGGTACTCAAGGATAAAGATGTAATTAGAGAGGTTAACGGATTCTACCTAACTCTAATTATGAATTATTTATGGAGGATTGATCTATATGTAATGACTATATCAAATGGACACTTCGCAGTTTAAAAGTAATTAATGTCTATAATTTCGAGAGTGCATTTCAAGTTTATAGTGGAGTAACTATTGGAATTAATAGAATTAATTAATTAATTAAATTGTTTAATTAATTATTAATTTTATTGGAGCTCAGAATTATAGGCCCATTAGTCCCTGCGTCGTCCTTGTAATTCTACCAGACACAAAGGGCAAAATGGGAATTTTAGAATTACGGAATTCTAAAATTAAATACTCAAAAAATAATTAATTGAGAATTAATTATTATTTAAATAATATGATTATTTAAATTTGAATTTGAACATATCTAGATTTATCCATTTAAACTTATTTGATAAGTTGTTCAATTTAGAATTCAAATTAATTTAAGTTTGACTTTAATTTGAATTTGAATCTGAATTAAAATTGGACTACTGGATAAAGGATAAAATCTCTTCCTTCCCTATCTGAGATAGGCACCACACACAGGGATAAAACCCTAGGATGTGGCCGGCCACCTTGTGGATAAGGGAAAGGAATTTTTTGTTCCAAATTCAAAATTAGAGATAAGGATTTGATTCTATTTTGAAGTTTGACTTCTACTCTTTAAATATGAGAAAGATAGAAAATTGTAGAAACAATTTTGAAACATATTTTTCAGCCCTAAGTTTGTTGTGGCCGAAATTTCTCATAGTGAAAAATAGAGAGCAAAATTTTTCTCCAAATATTTCACATCGTGCATGTGTTGGTATTTGTGGAAATTCGAGTGTTTCATAAACCTATTTTGTCTCACGTGTGCCCACACAGACGTCTACGTGGAATCAAGGAATTGACATGGAAGACTTTGGTGTTCTAAACACAAAGCTTGGAGCAAGGACTGTTCGTGGCCAAAGAATTCAAGTTATCATCTGAGTCGGCTTCCAGGTATTTTTTCAGATGATCATTGAATCATATAAATTAATGTGATTAATTTATTCGTGCATAAATTAATGTAATCTATAGAGTATGTCAAAAGTTTTATGAAAATTTTTGTTATACACGATCCGCTGTTTCCCCACGCTTCCGCCGCCGAATTCGATTCGGCAACCAGCAACATCTTCATGGATTCTAAGAATTGACGAAGAAGACTTTAGTTTTCTAAACTAAGCTTTGTTGTAAGGAACGTTCGAGGTCAAAGAACTCAAGATATTATCCTAATCGGCTGCTGGGTATAATTCCTAATTGAGTTCTTAATAAATTAATTAATGTGATTAATTTATTTGTGCATAAATTAATATAATCTATAGAGTATCTCAAAAGTTTTATGAAAATTTTTATTATATGATCCGCTACTTACATGCTTTTGCATCCGAAATCATTTCAGAAACCAACACTATCTGTAGTGACTATATCAATGGACACTTCAAGTTCTTGGAAGTAAATTATATCTATAATTTTGAGTATGCATTTCTAAGTTTTTAGTGGAGTAACTTTTGGACTTAATAGAATTAATTAATTAATTAAAGAGTTTAATTAATTATTAATTTTATTAGAGTTCATAATTATAAATCCATGAGTTCCTGCGTCATCGTTGTAATATTTGCAAGATAAGGTGAATTATTGGGAATTAATGTCACTCAAAGGAATTATAGGGAGGTGCATGTGTGATGACTCTTAACTTTTGGTCATCATTCCTACATTCATACTTAGTTCGTTTTCTATCTTTTACTACTTTTTAATTATAACCTCTTGAAATTTAGGCTATTTTTTTTCCTTCAATAGTAAAATTGATACTAATATACTTTGGTGGAATAAAACGTTGTTCAGTGATTCTTATAAAACTTGAATATCAAAAATTACTATTCTGAAAACATTTTCAACTTTTCTTTTAAAATAATCTGTAGGTAAAATTATTTTAAAACCTTGATCTTGTTTTCCTTAAGAGTGGTCGTGTATTTAACCTATCATTTGCATGCCATTATCGTTCATATGTCATAAATATAATGCATTTTGGATACATTAAACACACCTTGAGACTTAAGGTTGCTATGCATATCCTCATTATCTCGTATACTTTACTTTCATTACATAACTTGTCTACATTCATAAAATAATATTTACTTTATACACATAAGGCTTAGCAGTGTTTTCAAAATACGTAGTGCATCTATTGCCCACTTGCCTGCGTTCCATTGCTTCATCCTCTTCTACACTCCCAGCAAACAGGTTTCATGGAGCCAGTGTCTTACTTGTGCTTCCTACAACACGAACAAATAGGATGAGCTTTCACTCAGTAAGTAACAATAGTTCACAATAAATACAAAACAATAATGCATACTTATATATGCATTCATATCAGACGTCCTAGCACACTTCCTAAACATTCAAAGTGTTCACCATGTTATGTTTTCTTTTCTTTCGTATTATGCTCTCTTTTCTTTCGTATTGTGCACTCTTTTCTTTCATTTCATACTTCTTGACATCTTTTGTTTTTGTGTCGTTCATTTTTCATTACTTTTACTTTTTATGGGCCCGTACCTGTTGTACTGTAGCGCGCATAACAACAAGGATTGGGGTAGCGACTCAAAACCATCTTACTCACGGTTTCAATTCATTCATAATAACCTCCTTTGGGAAGTCCGGTATAAACAGTTTTATTAACTTTCCATCACTTTTCCTATTTACTTTATACATCGCCTTACTGTCATCTTTTCTTATCATGAGAGTAATTTTAATCTTAATTTTTAACTTTTACTTCTTATAGGGCTTGTACCTATTATACCGTAGCGTGCATAACCAATGAGGAGTGGGGTAGCGACCCAAAATAAACTCACTCATGGTTTCGTTTCATTCATAATCATAATAACCTTTCCTTGTGAAAGCTAGTACAAATAGTTTTATTAACTTCTTATCGTTTGTCATGTTTACTTATTCATCATCTTGTTGTCATCATTTCACATTATGACGTTAATTTTAATCTTTTCATTTTACTATCATTTTTTCCTTTTCCTTATCATGACAGTAATTATAGTCTTATCGTCTTACTGTCATCTTTTCTTATAATGACAATAATTTTTGTCATATTTGCACATCTTTAAGCATTTCTACCAATTTCCTATGAAATTTGACTTTATTCAAATGTTTGACTCTTGTTGACTTTGAATTTGACTATTTTACAGATTAAAATTATATTGCTAATCCAACTCCATAAGCACATTCAAAGCCACAGATAAGATTCAGGAAACATCTTTCACATAATAATGCATAATAAATTCACAATATGCACACTTTTATGCAACACAAAGAAATAGGCTTGGTCGTGATATAGACATAGGAAAATTGTTGTACTTACTGGAGTTCTGCTAATGTTGCGACTTCCGAGTCACCAGAAATTCTCCAACTTTGATCGTCTACCAATCCTATTATATTAATTTTTGATCGTTAGATTTACAATCTAAGACCAGTAATTACAATAGAATTTAACTCAAAAATGTCTGCAATTCTCATGTTCACCGAAATATCTCCTATCTCAACACTTTGCTCTAACCCCGTGCATATTTGACCTATAATCACCATCTTAGACCTATTTCGTGTTGGTTTTCGAAACGTTTTCGAGTGCGGAAACGTGGTAGTGTGGATCGTGTATAACAAAAAATTTTCATAAAACCTTTTGAATATGCTATAGATTATATTAATTTATATAATAGTAAATTAATCTCATTAATTTATAAGAATAGATACTTTGCTAACGATTAAGAAGATAACTTGATTTCTTTGGCCAACGAATCTAAGCCTTCCTCCTCTACTCCTTGATTTTGCAAGACGATGAGTGCGGGCTCAAGATACAACTATAGTAAAAGATCACTCGCTAATTTAGTATTCTTTCACTATCAACGCATGTCTGTGAAAGAATTGCAAAAATTGGAAGAACTTTTCTTCCCTTTTTCTCTCTATGGAATTCAGCCAACTCTAGGAAAATAGGAAATCAACATCAATGATCAAACTTCTCCAATTCCTATTGTCTCCTATTTATAGACAATTAGGAGAAGCCTTTTCTTGTAGACAAAGCAAATAGGAAATTGGTAACTACAATGGACCTATAATTCTGAGTTTCAATAAAACTAATAATTAATTAAACTTTTTAATTAATTAATTAATTCTAAAAGTTACTCACTAAAAACTTGTATTTGCACTCTCGAAATTATAGACAAAATTTACTTCTAAGAACTTGAAGTGGCCATTTGATATAGTCACTACATATAGATCGATCATCCATAAATTATTCATAATTGGAGGTAGGTAAAATCCGCCACCCTCTCTAATTACATCTTTATTCTTGAGTACCATTGATTCTCTAATGAATAGTGTATTCATAAATTCGAGCTCATTACTTATTCAAGTACCAAATCAAACCTCAAGGGAATTCTTTATCTCCTTCTTCAAAGAATAAGGAATGGATTCCATCTTGTATATTAGCATTCCCGGCTATCCATTTCATCATATTCCCAAGATACAAGGAATAGGATTTACGATCTTGAAATCCATACCGAGTAAGTCAAACAAAACAAATCCATTCATAGGAGTCTACTAACAACTCAGGATTAAGATCATTCTATATATGACTATCAGTAGACTCAAATTTGATTTTCTATATTTAACAAAACTTATCAGAAAAACATATTGTATTTGTGTCCTAGTTTCACATAATCTTATTATGCATAATACACTCATTCAATATCCCTCTATATTAATGATGCACATAACATCATTCCATTCTTAATGGGAATTACATGTACTAGTAATTTTTTAATTAAAAATTCTAAAACTTTAATTAAATTCATTACGAACATCGTTTCGATTATTATCCTTAAATATTATCCTCTAGTATATAACACTTATATACAATATTTAAGGTTACATGAATAATCGCGGAATTTTCTATGATATTCATAAAGTATTCAATAATACATGCACATAAATAATGAATAAACTATTTTATTAATTAAATAATAAAATATCCTTGTTACATCTCATGCTTAAGGATACCAATCCCAACATTTTAGAAATTAGCCCGAAATTGGCATCTAGGGTCATTTTTGAGAAACACGCTATTTCAGAAAAGTTGTTCGGAATGAAATTTCCTATAACTTGATGTTGATTACTTTTATCTTTGTCCTTTGGCCTAAGCATACTCGGGTACACATTTTCGGTCATATTTACCTCCAAGCTTTTGGTTGTTGCTCAGAAGGTCTCGTGCTTGTTATTTTCTTTGCTCGGATGTCTTTAATCTTTATCTAAACAATACATACCTCCAGTCGAGTTAAGTGGAGGAGTAGGAGAAAGAGCTGGCGACTGGAATCCAAGTACGGGGGAGAAGATAACATCTTGGTTGGCTGATCGCAGGGACATCTTCTGTTTGGGTATCAACTGTTAGTGTTTATATCCTTAGGAATAAATGTAACAATGCTTTTGAGACATTTTGACTATTAATAAAGATAAATATTTATTTCATATATTTTTGTATTGTCCTCTTTAAGTTCATAATAGTTGAATGTATGATGAGCAAATTGGAAGTCTGAGATTGTCATTTTAAGTCTTTCAATAGCGCATGTAATGAGAACAATATGCAGAATACATAAATCTAAAGATAATACTCTAAATAATATGATCCGCAATTGAGGGGATAAAGTTAGGCGGTTTATTCATGTTAAGAATTTTATGTTGTCTACTTCCTAACAGAGACAGTTTATCTTTGTCATCGGAGGTGGAGCCCACTTGCTTTACTCCTTTGAGTGGCTAGCTTTCCTAAAAGATCTAGTTTCAAAAGGGGCATTCGATAGAGTAATCTAAGGCTTTTGAAAGACTTTCAAACTAACGCTTGAAAAAAAAATTACCACCTAATACAGCTTTCAATATATATTCCTGCGCTTACCCTTGCTTGAACTAGCTAACTTAACAAAGAGAGGCTTTCGGATAAGAAAGTCCACGGGGCTCGAAAAGCTTGCTCTGATGTACGCCTTCCGGTCTCCTTTCGAGCAACACCTACTAAATGGGAGGCAATGAATCAGAGTGCTGTGTGTGATGCTTTGGGGCAAGATCGCAATTTCTAACTTAACAATCTCCGCTTTGGCCGGAGAAACTCTTTTCAAAGGGGAAGAACGTCTTTATTAGGCACTCGTGCCGCTGAATGGCTCAGGAATCGACTGGTTCCGAGCGGACTCGTGGAGCTGCTGCTTGGATTATCGTAGAATAAGAGGAGCCGTCTTAGGAAATGACTTAACTTAAAAAAAAGACAGATGCTGCCGCTGCGAGGCGAGGATTTATTCGTCGATTCCTAACCTTAATAGCCAAAAGGGGATTTTCTAGAGTCAGATCAGAGAATTCCGTTACTAAGAAGGAAATAAGTCAAAAGTCCCCCATCTCGTTCGACAACAAGCCCAAGCCCTTCTCCTCAAAGATCCACTAAGGCTTCATCCTACCAACTATACCTGATATAAAGCCGTTCTATAACAATTCAAGACAACAAGGAAGCAAGAAAACGATAGCGATCGGTTTGGGAGTGTCACGGGGTGGTGGCCGTGCCTATCTAAGGAACTTTTCGCTTCCTTCTCCACTTCTTCCTCTCATGTCGAAGTGCCTTCAACTGCAGCTTCACTTATTTTCATCAGTTTCGGAGGAAAAAATCGGAGAATTGTGGCTGAAGTCGGCCATAACTTTTGTTGCAGAAATCATTGATGGGACTATAATACACCAAATCGAAGCTCTTTTCAAGCTCTACAAATAAGTTGGGGCGACATCCGCCAACCCAATTTTTTAGGCCAAAATTAACTTGTTTTCATCAGATTTGGAGGAACAAAAATCAAAAAATTGTGACTAAATACGGCCATAACTCTTGATTCAGAAATCGTTGCTGGGCCTATAATATACCAAATCGAAGCTCTTTTCGAGCTCTATAAATAAGGCGGGGCGAAATCTGCCAACTAAATTTTTTAGGCCAAACTTAACTTGTTTTCATCAGATTTGGAGGAAAAAATATCGAAAATAGTGATTGAATACGACCATAACTCTTGATCCAGAAATCGTTGCTAGGCCTATAATAAACCAAATCGAAGCTCTTTTCGAGCTCTACAAATAAGGTGGGGCGAAATCTGCCAACTAAATTTTGTAGGCCAAAATTAACTTGTTTTCATCAGATTTGGAGGAAAAAATATCGATAAACTGTGACTGAATACGGCCATAACTCTTGATCCAGAAATCGTTGCTGGGCCTAGAATATACCAAATCGAAGCTCTTTCGAGCTCTACAAATAAGGCAGGGCGAAATCCGCCAACCCAATTTTTTAGACCAAAATTAACTTGTTTTCATCGGATTTGGAGGGAAAAATATCAGAAAACTGTGACTGAATACGGTCATAACTCTTGATCCAGAATTCGTTGTTAGGCCTATAATATACCAAATCGAAGCACTTCTCGAGCTCTACAAATAAGGTGGGGCAAAATCCGCCAACCCAATTTTTTAGGTCAAAATTAACTTGTTTTCATCAGATTTGGAGGAAAAAAATTGAAAAACTGTGACTGAATACGGCCATAACTCTTGTTCTAGAAATCGTTGTTAGGCCTATAATATACCAAATCGAAGCACTTTTCGAGCTCTACAAATAAGGCGGGGCGAAATCCGCCAACCCAATTTTTTGGGCTAGAGATGGCGCTAGACCAAACACTGAAGCTTATTTTCTTTCTCAAAGCCTCTCTCACCAACTTTCTCTCTATAAGCTTTCTTATCACATGATCTTCGGATATTAGTTTTAAGGTTCTTATCATAAAAAAACGTTACTTAGCATAATGAATGTAGGGTGACAACTAAATAATTGTTGGTAATTGTTGGTTAAGATCATGTAGGTTCTTATCACATGATCTATATTGTTGGTTAAAATTAAATTAAAAAAACATTAATTTTCATAATGTTGGTATCATTTCGGTTATGACAAGTGACAAAAAGTTTTGGATTTTTTTTTTCAAAAAAAATTTGCTAAAATTGTGTTTGTAACAAGTATATTTGTTTTCGTTACCATAATGATCTGTTCAAAATAAATCAGAATTATATTCGAGCTCTTAGATATTTGATAGTGAAAAGTTGAATTTTGCTTAAACAAAGTTGACGAGGGAAAATTCTCCTTAAAAAAAAAAAAGTTGATGGGGGAAACGACAGCTCGAAAGCTGCCGTTTCGTGGCCACCAAGTACCAACCACCATACAGTTCATAAGCCAACGACAGCAAGAAAAGCCGCCGTTTTACGCGCGTGACTGGCCACGCGCCTCAACTAACCTCGTCCACCGTGCACTGACCTTCCTCTTCACCTCTGCAAAATCAGCGTCAGGTAGTTTTGAAGAAATCAGCAGAGCTTCAACCACACACTTCGTCTTCTTCTTCGTGAATCTAGGGCTTCCGACTTCTTCCCTCTGCGGCCATCGCCATGGGCAATACCTCCTCCATGCTCACTCAGTACGACATCGAGGAGGTCCAGCAGCACTGCAATGGGGCCTGTAAGAGAAATCTTCTTTCGTTTCGATTCCGCTCTGATCGGCGAAGAAACTTTCTGATTTGATTTCGATTCGATTTCGATTCGTTTTTGGTTTTGTAGTTTCGCAGCAGGAGATTGTTTCGCTGTACCAGAGGTTCTGTCAGCTCGATCGCAAGGGCGGAGGTTTCATCTCCGCCGAAGAGTTCTTGTCCGTCCCTGAATTCGCTGTCAATCCTCTCTCTCAGGTCCGAATTCTCTCCCTTTCACTTTCTATGACACTTGATTTTCAATTTCCATAAATCTAAATGGAAAAATTTTGTAACTTTGATTTATGTACAACCACGATTATGCATGTATATAACAATGAAAAAACAATCATGTGAATTTCAATGTATTTCTAGATATTTATTTATTTGGTGGAATTTGGAGAAGAATATTGGAAAGAAGTGAATATCTATACTTTTGTGGAAATTGTTAAAAAAAAAAAAAAAAAATCGATATTCCACAATATATTTTGTGTGTGTGTGTGTGTGTGTGTGTGTGTGTGTGTGTGTGTGTGTGTATTTATATACTTCCTTGCATGTATATACATACAATCTGTTTATTACTGATTGTCACTTCTCAGCATGTATTGGTTTAAACCACAATTATTTTTCTGGGTAATGTGTCTTCATTCTTCGAATGATAATATTTTATGAAATGCTTGTTTCAACTTTACAGAGATTGTTGAGGATGTTGGATGGATTAAACTTTAAGGAATTTGTGGCATTTTTGTCAGCATTTAGTCCTCGGGCATGTTTGCAGCAAAAGATTGAGTGTAATTGCTCTTTTTTACTTTTTTGTTTTTATTATTATTTTTTTTTTATCTTTTAATTCAAGCTTGGTTTAGTTCTCTCCTTATTAAAATTTCAGTTTTTTGTGTTTGTTTGTTTTCTAGTTATCTTTAGAGTATATGATTCAGACTGTAATGGGAAAGTTACATACAGTGACGTGTTGAATATTTTGCGAGATTTGACGGGGCAGTTCATATCTGAGCAACAGAGGGAGGTTGGTTAGATTTTGAAGCTTTTCTTGCTAATTTGTTTCTCTATTGTTCCTTTTCTTGTTTATTCAAGGCATGGTATAGAAGAGACTTGAAATTCCAATGAAATATATATTGGTGATTCAATGCCAAATAGAGAATGGAAGCTCATTACACATTCAGCCTATTAGATATTACTTTTAGATGCTAGACAGAATGGTGGATGATGTTTGAAATTTAGGGAGGGAAGTTATATGTAAAGGGCTACATTGAATATACGTTTTGTGGACGTTTAGAGTATATTCTAGAATGTTTTGTCACTGGCGAGGAAAAAGACACTTTTGAGCCTTTTTCTTTTAAATATCGACACAGGCCGAATAGGCCGAGCACCTGGTCTGAGCAGGTCGACAGGGAAGAATAGCCCGAACAGGCTGAGCTCCTAATTAGAATAGGCCGAATAGGCCGAACAGACCGATTAGGCCGAACACGCCGAGCACCTGGTCCAAATAGGCCGATGGAGAAGAACAGCCTGGACAGACCGAGCACCTAATCCGAACAGGCCGAGCACCTGGTCCAAACAGGCCGATCACTTTATTCCAATAGACCGAACAGGTCGAGCACTTGATCCGAATAGGCCGAGTGCGTGATCTGAGCCGATCGAGCACCTGGTCCGAGCTCTAACTGACACCGACTAGCGGAACATGACAAGTTCCTAATCAGCCAACTAACTGCCACATTGCCTCCTCTCCGCAATTCTAATGGGGGATCCCTCCACCTATAGGGGCACGACATGTGTCATATGACCGGTACAACTGTACACTTGGATCACCCCTGGGTTTTGGGTCAAATTTAGAAACTACCCAGATCCGAAAATACTCTATAAATACCAAGCTCATTAGCTCACAAAGACGGACATTTTTTCACACCTAACTTTTCCCACTCATTTGTTGCTCCCAACCAGAACACTGACTTAAGCGTCGGAGTGCTATTTACAAACACCACACCGGTGTTTCCTCACTCCGAGGTCGTCTCCTCTTTCATTACAGGTCAAAACAGTGATAGGCATTCACCCCGAACAGTGCTAGGACCCGAGCAGAACAGTGTCAGGGATCCGTTCCGAACAGTGCTATGGATTTGACTAGAAGAGGTAGAGAACAGAGTCCGGTTACCGTGTGCTTCTGCACATATTGTTGTGCCGGATTTCGGCATCAACGCTAAGAGGAGGGCACCGGCCTTTCCAGCACACTTCGATTCTTTCCACGAAGATCAGAAGATCCTCGATCAAAGGTCAGAAGACCAAAAGACAAAGATCACAAGATCACAAGATTAGAAGGTCAGAAGCTTAGCAGACTAAGTACCCGGACAGAGTAGCTCCAAGTCTAATAGACCCGTTCGACCACGCCGATCAGGCCTTATGTCCGACCACACCAATTAGGCCTTATGTTCGACCAGCTCCAGGTCCACCTGTTGAGCCGTTCGACCAAGCCGAGCAGGCCATGTCCGACTAGGTCCAAGTGACTCGTTCGACCACACCGATCATGCCTTATGTCTGACCAGCACCAAGTCCACCTGTCGAGCTGTTGACCAGGCCGAACAAGCCATGTCTGACAAGGTCCAATAGACTCGTCCGACCACGTCGATCAGGCTTTTTGTCCGACAATGCCGATCAAGCCTTATGTCTGACTAGCTCCAGGTCTACCTGTCGAGCCATCCGACCAGGCTGATCAGGTCCATGTCCGACCATGTTTGTTCGAACAAACCAAGCACTGACCTGGCACAATGCCAAAATTCCAACAAGGCTATGCAGACTAACACAAGACCCCAGGGTCCAAAGAAGCTACGGGGCAAGACATCCTAGTTGGACGATGTCTGCAGAAGGATTCAGCCGAATAGAATTAGCTTGGCATTTTTTGACCCCAACCCGTCTGGCATACCGTCGGGCAAACCCACGTCCTTGGGCAAACCCACTTCCTTGGGCAAACCCACTTCCTCGGACAATTCGAGCCAGAGACCAAAAAGGACCATAAGTGTAGGTCGGTGTGCAACAATGGGCCAAACATGATTAAGACCTATAGGTCCAATCCTACTATGATTAGTTAAGTGAATTTCCAAACAGATCTAACCAGGTGCCGACAAAGCGCGAGACCAAGTGTCCAGATAAGCTAAGAATATATTCCAACCACTTTAAGACTTAGGTGTTGATGACCTTCTCCACCTAAGTCTTGGGGGCCTAATGTTGAGGGGTGGTCATTTTTATGACCAGAAGAATAGGCCCCCCGCCAGAGCAGGCCGATGGAGAAGAACAACCCGAATAGGCCGAGCACATTGTCCGAATAGGCCGACGAGGAAGACCGGCTCGAATAGGCCGAGCAACTAGTATGAGCTGGGCGACAGGGAAGAACAGACTGAACGGGCCGAGCACCTGATCTGAACAGGCTGAGCACCTAGTCCGAGTAGGCTGACAGGAAAGAACAGCTCGAACAAGCCGAGCACTTGGTCTGAGCAGGCCGACAAAGAAGAACAACCTGAACAGGCTGAGCACCTAGTCCGAACAGGCCGAGAATCTAATCTGAACATGCTGAGCACCTGGTCCGAACAATTGGCTGAAAAGGCTAAGCACCTCATCCGAACAGGGAAGAACAACCCAAACAGGCTGAGCATCTGGTCCGAGCACTAACCGACTCCGACTGCGGAACAAGACAAGTTCTCAATCAGCCAACTGACTGCAATGTGGCCTCTTTTCTGCAATCCCAATGGGGGATCCCTCCACCTATAGGGGCGCAACACGTGTCATATGACTGGTATAACTGTACACCTAGGTTACCCCCGGGTTCTGGGTTAGATCCTGACACTACACGGATCCAGAAATACTCTATAAATACCAAGCTCATTAGCTCACAAAGGTATAGACATTTTTTCACACCTAACTCTGCTCACTCTTTTGTTGCTCACGACTAGAAGACTGACTTGAGCATCGGAGTGCCAATGGCAGACACCACACCGGTGTTTCCTCACTCTGAGGCCGTCTCCTCTTTCGTTGCAGGTCAGAATAGTGCTAGGGATCCGTCTTGAATAGTGCTAGGACCCGAGCAGAATAGTGCTACGGATCCGTTCCGAACAATGCTATAGATCCGATCAGAAGAGGTAGAGAACAGAGTCCGGTTACCGTGCGCTTCCGCACGCGGTGTTGTGCCAGATTTCGGCATCAACAAATACGTTCTCATTAGTTGATCTTGGCGCATGAAATTTTTTTCAATATTACCAATCTTTAAGTTTTCCAACTACATAGAACAGTTTGGCTACTATCATACAGGATTTGGTTTTCTCGGAAAATAGTGTGAAGTGGACTCTTAACAAGACCATTTAGTATTAGGTTTATGAATGTAGTTTTTTTCCAAACCTGTTTGCACCTTTGATGTTGCAAATTATTATCAAATTCTTGCCTGAAGACTGAAAAAATGTTAGCTAGATTGTTTGGTGCTCATTAACGTGGATTATAGTGCAAGAAATATAAAATATGTCAGGCTAGTTAGAGTACTTCTATCTGTTTTTCTCTTGCTAAACACTCGAATGGTTTTTGGCTAGTTAAGGAAGGCATATATTGTAGATGTCTGAATGGATTTTGATTCAAGTATTAATATCCACATGGCTACGCGACCCAACTTCAGCTTTGCTTATTGTGATGCTTGATTCAATTAATACTGTTTACCTTTTAATATTCTGTATTTCTACAGCAAGTGTTGTCTCATGTGCTTGAGGAGACGGGGTACAAAAAAGATGCCGCATTAAGCTTGTCTGACTTCACGAAGGTACGACAATGTGTATTATTGTTCAATTGCAAGAGTCTTAGTTCTATTTGATATACGATGGATAAATGTGGTTATAAATACAAGCTTCTTTTGCATCACCTTTTATTTTCGTGCTTGTACAATTTGCATCACTCCTCTTGGATCTTTTATCTTCTATGTTTTCTTTCTTATTTCTCTTCCTGGTTATTCATTAAAAACACATTGAGTAAATTTGTGTGGTGGGATCCATTAGTTCCAAACCTTCTTTCTTCTGATCTTATCAACTAGAAAGTTTTTGCAGCCCATTACTTGAAGTAGTCATCTACTGATTTTCCTTCTCGACCTCTTCCCGAAGTTCTGTCATCTGTTCAACATGCGTAAATAAGTTTGAAATAGATATGCTTTGCATTGAACTTTTAATAAATTGTGTGGAAAAAGACATACCTGCTACATTAACAAGTCATCTTTATATTTACAAGAACAAATATAAACTGGCCTTCTTTTTTGCAGATTCTTGACAACTCTGATCTGAAGATGGAAGTTGAAGTTCCCATCGATTGAGATAAACTAACGAATTAAGAGGTAGTTTTCTTGAGAACACAAGAAAACGTTTTTACAAATTAACGAATGCCAGAGCTAGATTTCTTGAGAACACAAGAAAACTTTTTTGTTTTCCTCAAGAAGTTGTATTTGAGAATTTATTTGAGATTATCAACATATTAAGTACTCCTAATTCTTTGTGGATAATGAAATAATCATCTGAAGCTGTTAAATTATTATCTAGAGTTCTAAAATTCAAATGGCAAATTATTGGTGCTACTTCCACATTCTTGACATAACATTTTTTATTTAGATAACTTCTGCCCTCGAGTTGGGCCATCCTTTGAGCTTTGATTTGACTCTTGATACAATTATGGCACTTTTTTTCTTTTTTCTTTTTGCTGGAAAATTATGGCACTTAAAGTTATATATTATTGAACTCAAGCCGTGTTCTTTTAATGCAGCTGACTTGACCTATTGTGATAAAGCCCTTTTTTCCTTGCAATAAAATTCCCCCGCAACCTCTTTCTCAGAAAACTTCGTAAATAACCAATCAAATTGGATTACTGTGTTCCCTTTCAGGTACTATCCAAAAATATTTTTGGTTCACTCAAAATTCAGACCCTGTTTGTCAAGCATGAGTGTTAATAACATCTATACATTTACTCACAATCACCAGAGCTGTTCTTTTTCAGCCTTTTTGTGTAGGATATTCACATTCACATTCACGTCCACGTCTTCCGAGCGTGTATCTGCATGTAATCATTTTCTTTATGGGTCCAGTTTCACATCCCGACGGATCGGGAGCAAGTCGGGATGTGAGACTTGAGGGGATGTCTAATCCTGACCCAACTCCGGTCATGATGTATAGCGCTGTCTTTTAGTTTAGGGTCCGTTTAGTTTGCTGATTCGAGTTTTTAATTCAAGTTGAGATGTGACTTTATGTGAGAATTTTTTACTGTAGTAAAAAAGTTAAATGTGATTGTTTTTGAGAACATATTATTATAACAAAACTCAAATTTTAAACTTGAATCGGTAAAATGAACCCTTAGGATTGCTTAAGCCTTCAAAAATTGCTTTTATAGGTTTTGGCCTCGTTTTGGGATTGCGTTTGCTTTTGCTTTCTAAAAAATGCTGTAGTATTATTATTTGTTTTTGTGTCGAACAATTTTTAAAAAGTAACCCTTGCTTATTTCTCAAAAAAAAAAAAAAAAAAATAATAATAATAAATAAATATGACTGGAAATTATCAGAACAAGAAAACACATGACTCTGGACCAATCTCAAATTGGCTAGTAGCTTGTCTTTCTCTTTTGCTGTCACCTCAGAGATTGTTGGTCAATCGCATTACCTTCAGTTACTTATCTAACTTATCTTTCCATAAAGCCTATGTGGCAGTTTAACTCTCAATTTCTTCATTTTTTTTTTTTTTTTGAGTTAACTTATCATTTTCTTTCCCATTTTCCCATCGTCTCTTTAAATTTTCTGTTAGGATTGCACCCATACGTGCCACAACCACACGCATGGTACAATGATCTGCACCAGACCTTGATCATAGACCAGATTATCGGACCAAAAGCATGGGCTTTGTTGGGAGTTGCTAACTAATTTATTGAGAACCATACTTTTGGGCACATTCAATAATTACCCATTATTATTCATGACCCTTCCCTCTCCGCAACGCCCATCTTCTGCTCGGCTTGCTTGTTGCTTGTCCCCTACATAATGAGGATGTTACGCGTGCTTATTGATATAAAACATACATATGCACATGCATATATACCGTTGACAATGAAGAATATGACACCCTGGAATCATAACCGGATGAATATATATATATATATATATATATAGAGAGAGAGAGAGAGAGAGAGAGAGAGAGAGAGAGAGAGAGAGAGAGAGAGAGGAGTGTTACAAAGTGTTACAAGTTACTTATTTCCTAAATTTTTCTTGATTGACAAATTACTTCTTAAATTTAACAAAGTGTTGCAAAATATTCTCAATCGATGATATTGTTAAATGTGGATAGAAAAATCTCCGTACGCTATGTAAGCTCCTTGGAAGTAAAAAAACTAAAATTTGATATGACAATTGAAAGACGTCATATTACGTTTATTAGGGCCTTTCTTTACAAATTTTAACATCATATATTGATTCGAGGGCACACTACCATATTTTTTAAATTTAGAGGGTGATTTCAACAATTAAAGATTCAAGAGCCACATGCCAATTCAGTCAAAATAATGGGGCAAAAGCATCAAAAACCCCAAAAGAATCTAAGCTTTACTTCTACTTTTTATCCTAATTTATTTTAAACCCACTCACGTTGGAGGTGTGCTGTTATTTTTCCATTAGTCAATGAAATTTTATAGTACTAATCGATATGATGAGTTTTTAGCACTTATAGATAGAAGATTTACAATTCATGTGTCTAGAGCTTCAAGTTTAAGTCGGGCTAAACAGGCCGGCCCGAGACCTGTTGATGTTGGCTTGAGCCTAGTCGGCTTTAAATTTTTTGGGCTTAGGGTTGGGTTGGGACAACTCCCTCTCCTTTAGGGCGAGGTCAGGCCGGCCTAAACATCATATTTATAAATTTTTTTAAAAAAAAATTTATAAAATTCTGGGCCGGGTCAAGCCGGCCTTAAACTTTTTGGCCTTAGAGCCGAACTAGGCCGACCATCTCTGCAGCTCGAAATTTCTCTTTAGACCGTTAGGTCTGGACCAGACCGGGCCGGACGGTCTAAACTTACACCTTACATATGACATATCAATTGATATTAGAAATTTTAAATAAAATTATGACTATTGGCCTTATCTTTTTAAAATTAAAATCGATACCCTTGCGGAGTATTCTTTAATTTTCTTGATAAAATGTTATTGTCTGCCCTTTATATCCCAATTTTAGGTGAGATTTGAGTTAAATGGACAATGAAAGAGATGCCTAGGTGGCGTTAAACCGTCAAAATCTTTTTTTTTTTTTTTTTCCTTCCTAAAAAAACCGTCAAAATCTTACATACCATGCGAATAGTATCTCTAATCTCACCCATAATAAGATTGACACAGGATCCTCCCAAATTATCTCTAATCTCACCCATTATGATGGAAAAATTATCAAAATAAAAAATTGAATGAATAGAAAAAAGGAAATAAAAAATAAATAAAATAAAATAAAATAACAAGGTTGACCCTACATAAAAAAATAGAAAAGAACTCACATCTCATATGGTCGGCGAAGCTGGATTGGCATCGCAAAAAGTGGGCCCGTGTTGTAGCCGTTGGAATCGCCATTAACGACCTTTTAAAAATTTAGGCGGTCCCTTGGATGCCACCGTTGCGGGGAAAAAGCAAGAGCTGGCCCCACACTACAATCACTCAAAAGTCCAAATGATGAAAACGAGTTTTAATGATGACTAAAATTGAGTTTTTGGGTCTCGAGTCTTCACGATAATAAATAGAATAGTGTTTTTTTTTTTTTTTTTTTTTTTTCTAAATAAATGCTTCAGATATATAGGCTTGTCTTAATCAGTCCTATATATATGTAACACGTCAATTTCATGTTTTAGGAAGTATTTATTTCCATATAAAAATAATTTAGAAAAGATGTAAAAGTAATTTAGGATAAATTTGAGTTCTTTAGAGTGTAACTTGAGTGTAGTTTTTAAGTTGAATTTGAGTTATAACTTGAGTTGAAGTTAGAACTTGAATAAAGCTGAGTAAAATTGAGTGAAGTTAAAACTTAAAAGAACGTGAACTTGAATGAAGTTGAAATTTGAGTTGTATTTTTTTAAATTTTATGTGTAAAAGAACATGCCCTGAATTTTTGGTTCCATACCTTTTAAAAAAAACATTATTACATAAAATAAACATGTTGTTATCTTACTTTTTATAAGTTCACAATCTCTATTCTTTTTCTTTTTAAGAGTAATTTAGATTCAAATCAATTATCTAATTTTAATATTTAAAATGATGTTTAATTATTTACGTCATGACACATCAATATAATTTTAATATATTTTTCTCATATTTTAATGTTTAAGTGAATTTTATAATATGATAAAATATAATTAGTTAGATTCATTTAAAACACTTGAAATTTAACAAGTATCTCAATCTGAATAATCTACTAACCTTTTAACTTATATATAGGGATCAAATCCTGATCACCATTTAAGAGGATTAATATTCAAACTTAATGGTGTTAAGCGTGCTGATTTGCAATATATAACATTTTACGAATATAAATAATTTTAAGGAATATATAGGTTGTGTTAAGCTGTTGGATTAAATTTTACGAAGGTTTAATCTATAATAATAATAATTTTAAACCACTATTTATAAATTTGTAAAATGCACATATATAAATTTAATCATTAAAAATTAATCTTTAATAGAATAAAAATGCACGTCATATTATAACTTTATGGATCAACTGTAAGAGAGCAATTACTATAGTCAAGGTGGGGTTTTTTTATTTTTTTTTTTTTTTTTTTTTTTTTATATCACAAGGCAAGACGTAACAGCTAGGAAATAGGAAAAACTTGGAGCTTGTCTTTTCCTTGGCCCTATCATTTTTCCCCCCCTTTTTTTTTTTCCTTCTTTTTTCGTGAGAATCATCTCGCGCTTTAATTAATTGAAAAAAAAAAAAAAAAGTCCACAGTTTCCTTGCTAATGTAGACTTGGAGGCGTTTATATTGCAGATATTTTTCCAACTTTTTCCTCATTTCTCTCTCGTTTTTCTTTGTTTTTTTTTTTTTTTTTTTTTGAAAATAATAATACTTCCATACCAACTCTGTTTTGTAAGGAAGGCAAAGGCAAAACTCTCTTACTGCGAAAAGGGCTACCTTGTTTGTTTGTGCTCATCAAAAAAAAAAAAAAAAAAAAAAAACGTTGTTTGTTTGTGCGTACATTCAGTGTAGCTGTTTTTGATTCTACATATGCTCTTTGGGTAAGTAATCTCAAATCTTGAAGGTACAGTTCAACTGTATTTATGGGCCTTCTTTATTTTACCATTTTTCCTTATTTATTATAGCCTACTTTTATTTTGAACTTATTTCCTTCTTCGCTTTGGTTGGTTTCCAAGACTACGAACATTTATTCCTATCTGGGTTCTTCTCTCATTCTCGGAACAAAGAAGTTTTCTTTTATTATTATTATTATTATTATTATTATTATTATTATTATTTTTGCTTTTAAATTTTGGAAGTATTTCTCATAAGTAACGGTTAATTTGTATTCACAGTGGATTTTTCTCAACTGGGTCTCTCGTTTCAACGGGCTATAGCAATTTCAGGTAAAATGATCTCCCTTTACTGGCTTCATACAGTTGAAGAATTTCAGGTTTTTTTTTTATTATTTTTTTTTATTTTAAAGATGCCTCATTTATATATTTAACTCATTGTTCAATATTAACTTTCTGAAGCTAATGTGTTGGAATTTGAAGATTTCGTGGAAATTTATTTATGAGTGTTCTATACTCTGCTTGTTTGTGCTCTTCTTCAATTCTCTGTGTTTGCACTGATGGTGACAAAGTTCCAGAATTTAAAAGGGACTCATTTTCTCTTTTGAAGATCTAAGATTTGAATGTTAAAATGGGTCATATGATTTTTAATAAGTTGTTGCTTATACGGCCTCCTTTTTTTTTTTTTTTTTTTTTTTTTTTTTTTTTTTTTTTTTTTGTGATCAGAATTAAAGTGATTGTTTCACCAAAGAAATATATGTATGGCTGAAGGTGAAACTTTATCTGGGATGTCTGAAACTGACATAACAACTTTGAAGGAAACCCTTGAAGCACAACAACAGCTTCTTCAAACCCTTTACATCGAGTTGGAGCAGGAAAGGGAAGCGTCGGCTACCGCGGCTAGCGAGGCTCTCTCCATGATTCTGCGTTTGCAAGGCGAAAAGGCTGCAGTGAAGATGGAAGCAAGCCAGTACAAGAGATTGGCAGAGGAAAAGATGTGCCATGCCGAGGAGTCTCTGGCGATCTTTGAAGATCTTATTTACCAGAAGGAGATGGAAATTGCTGCTCTTGAATTCCAAGTTCAGGCTTATAAGTGCAAGCTTTTAAGCTTGGGGTGCAATGATGTGGTTGGAGGCGAAAACAGATTTCCAGAGACTCTAATTTTCCAAGGAAGTGATCTGGTTAAAGGAGAAAATTGTGGTGGTGGAGGTAATGTTAAAAGATTCAGCTCTTTACCTCCTCTTCCACTCAAGGATTCTTACCAGAAGAAGAGCCCCGTAGAAAGGCAAAAATCCGCAATCAACTTGCCGGATTTAGTTCAGAAGATAGTGGAGAAAAAAGCAGACCAGGAAATTAGTATTCAGAACTTGGAGTTAGAGATGAAACAAGGACATGGTTCTGGTGGAAACTTTGATTCTTACTGGCAGCAGATTAGAATGTTAGATGAACAAGTAAAAGAAATCTCTCACTCTAAAGATTCCGCTAGAGATAAGCATAATGAATCTAGGCCTTGTCCATTGCCTTCACCAGTAACCATCGACAAATCCTCTGACTCAACAACATTGAAAGTTGTCACTGCCTTGGATGAAGTAAAACATGATGATAATTTGCTAGAAAGAGAGGAAACTCTTAGCAGTTCTTGTTCTTTAAGTATCCAAGATATTTTCGAAGTTCCAAAACTTAGAGAGAAGCGTAAAACTTGTGAGAAACAAACGAAAAGACAGAATGAAGCGATTGATGGAGTTGAGACCAAGCTTGGGGACCTGGATTTGGCACCCCAGGAAACTGGTAAATCATGTTTTAAAGATGAAACAGACAGTGCAAAGAAAATGTTGAGCAACTTGTCTAAACCGAGTGATGAAATGAGTAGTCATCGCAATTTGGCTCTAGTTCATCCACCAACCAGTGTTGCTGAATCTCAAGCTCAGTTTCAGCAGTTGCGTCGAAGGGTCGAGCAGCTTGAGGGAGAGAGAGACGGTATAAGTCAAGAAATTACTTATGCTGGGGAAGAGGAGAAGAAGTTGTTGAGGGAGATACATGAACAACTTAACGACATACAAGCTGAACTTTTCAGTTGGAGAAAAAGGAAAACAGAAGTGCACGATGACCAATGCCTTGATCCGCTAAGAGAGGTATGCCCTATCTTGCTTTACTCTCCTTTTTGTTTTTGTGTGAACTATTTATTGCTTTAAACTTCTATCTTCAATGGGCATGGGATACAAAGCTTGCTAATTCTTATTGAAGTTTCGTTTTCTTTAGGTAAACTATATTGACCTTGTTAAGTTGATGTAAGCAAGATCAGGATATTAGAAATTTGAATTGTATATTAGCTATTTGGTTTATGTTTTATTTTTAGTATTTATGTTTTGAATTGGTTAAACAGATGCAAGACCAAGGCAGAAGAAAAAGAATATAGAGAGAATAATAGAACCATGATAGAGAAGTAGAACCGCTAGAGAGATAGAAATAGAACCAAGGAGAGTAAACTGAAGATTCTAGAGAAAACAAGAACTCAAGATGATGTAAACCAATAACAAGAAATTAAGACGAGGAAAAAATTTAATCTCAATTTTCATTCATCAATCTCAACTCTGATATCAAAGTGTAAGGCAACAAAATAAAAACTTAAGTAATTCTTAATAATCCCAAGAGATAAACATGACGCTAAACTAAAATTAAATACCGAAGATAAAGCATATCCTAATAGGAAAAATACACAAATTCATTCTTGTTCTGCATCAAAAGTACAATGGCACTAACAATTTCATTTGGCAGGCAATGCCGTACTTCTGGTTATGATCAAGCAATTCAATTGCCATGATAAAGTCTTCCAGCTCGATGTTTGTTCTCCATGGTAAATAGGCATTTTTTTTTCCTGAGAAAAGAATTATATACAATGTATAGTGTAAATTTGCATACATGTTCATTAAGCAGTACAACAAAGGAGAGTGTGTTTTGTGACAATACTGTATTAGGTATGATTTTGTGTCCTTTCGTTATTTCCCAGATTTTTTAGGTACATAATCGTTTGTAAGTATAAATACCTTACTGTTTGAGAGAACTTTTTACCGTCTGTTTGAGAAAGGACACCAAGTTTTTGATGCCTGTTTGTATAAGCACTTAAATTTTTTTTTTTAAAATTTTCGTTATGTGTTAGAAATAAAAATACAACTCAGTTATGCCCTTTGTGTAACATCTATCATATTCCCAGTTGGAATCTTAGTGCTCTCTCTCTCTCTCTAAATGTGACATGCCTAGCAAGGTCTTTAAACTTCAGCAATGCCGCATTTTGGCTACTGATTACTGCAAAAAATAAAAAAAAATAAAAATAAATAAAAATAAAAAAAAATTGTAAAAGATAATTCCTATTGCAATTTGGTTACTTGTTTTAAGCTACACCAGACTGTATCAACGGAAAGTCATGATTCTGGTCAATTCCTCTGCTCAAGAATTATGTGCTTGGTCTTACAAGCTCCAACGTTGTATAAGGCTGCAAAACCAGGTTTTTACCAAATTTAATACCAACTTACTGAATTATCAGTTTCTATTTGGTGGATTGGTGATTGCTATTTATCTATTGAATAGAAAATGTGTTCCATTACTCATTTACCACATCTTTTGGCATTGAAAAATTTGGAAATTGGGTTGGTATCTCTAACATTATTCTTAGAAATTCACCATCAAGATGTGAACATGCCAGCAGATTTTGAACCTCCTGATATTATAGAGCAAACAAAGATGAAAATCTCAGTTTTCTTGGCAGGTTGGTAGCTTAGTTAGAAAAGATGTATAAATTTTACCAGATGATTCTAGAAAGGATTCAAAAACTTGAATTATATATATATATATATATATATATATATGTATGTATGTATGTATGTATGTATGCATGTTTGTTGGTAGGTAGGTGGCTGAATAATGCTTAATAATTAAGGAAATATAGCAACTTCAGCATTCTCCTTTTTTTCTTAAAGCTCATTAAGTATGCGTTCCATTTGTTTTGGCATTTTCTTTTGTGAGAAAATAGGAATTTATTAAGTTGAGAATTTCAATTTTTGAATGTGATTTGTAAATAAGGGTTAGTTACAAAAACTCCCTTCTGTTTTAGAGATCTTTTACAAATAACCTTTAATTGCAATCATATACCATATAAGTTGATTTTCTTTTCAAATTACACTCTATGACTGGTTAAAAACAAAATTTAAGCTTGTATCACCTTGATCCCGAAATATTAATTAAGACACCTTATGGGTGTTAGCTAGGATAAAGTTTTCGGTATTCCGATAGCTAAATAAGCATTAAACAACAATCAATGTCCTTATACCAAACAACATTGACGAGGAAAACACTAAGAGTCTGTTTGGAAGGTGTATTTAAACCATGATTTGGGTTTTGATTCAAATTCTTTATATGAGAACTATAAACAGGATTTTTTTTTATTTAAATTCTTTGTGAGATAAAAAAACTGTGACAGAATCATGGCTTGAGTTTTGCATATATGGACTAAATAAGCTCTCTAAAAGATGTTAAGCGGGAGGAAGCCTAACCCTTTACAAATGTTTTCATATTAGTTGTTTGGATACAGGTATAAGTCTAGCATCTCCAAAGGGTAAATCTAGCATTTTGATTGATTTTCATATTAGTTCTTTGTATGAGAACTATTAATGGGAATTTTTTTATTCAAATTCTTTTTGAAAGAAAAAAACTGTGACAGAATCATGGCTTGAGTTTTGAGTATATGTACTAAACAAACTCTAAATTAAGCCGGAGGAAGCCTAACCCTTTACAAATGTTTTCATATACAGGTATAAGTCTAGCATCTCCAAAGGTTTAAAAGGGTAAATCTAGCATTTTGATTGATTTTCCCCAATAGACTGTTGACAGGGGAGAGATTTGCAAGAAAAAAGAAATTATACGGTGTGCAGTTGTAATTTCCCAAAACAAAGAGTTGTTTGTAGAAAAAATGAAAAATAGAGGGAAGTTTTTTAAACATCCCCTAAATAATTCCTCAATATATAATATCATATATACTTCTAGAAGGGAAATAAAGTTAGAGGTGCTCTTGAGTCATTTGAGAATAGGACACCAAGTACCTAATCACCAATCAGTCTTCGTTGGCAATTAAATAATAAGTTTTTTTACGGGGACACCGCTTCAACTTTTTAAATTTTGTAATTTAAACTATATTCTTTTTTGTTCCCCTTAGTAATCAACCCTTTCAATTTCAAAATATTTGTAATTAAAAACCAATAAAAAAAGGGCTTATGTTTTTATGTTTTGTTTTTTTTTTTTTTTTTTTTTTTTTTTTGATTTTGATCACTTGATTTGTATATGAATGCAAAAGACAATTTCACACCCTATTTGCTCGGTTATATTGACGTTAGAGTCGTCGAATATATCCGAACATAATCAACTATGATAAATAACTCTTAGTTTTTAAAAGTCAATTACCCTCAAAAGACACTATAAGAGTGAGAAATGACTTTCATTGTCCTAAAAAAAGGCTCACGTTCACATCACGAAATCAAAATTGTCAAAAAAACATATGCTATTTTTGATTGGTCTGCAATTACAAAAATTTTAAAATTGAAAGGGTCAATTTCTAAAAAAAAATAATAATACAGACCAAATTACCAAATTTAAAAAGTTAAAGGTGTCCGTACAAAAAAGCCTTAAATGTCACATGCATATTTGTCAACAAGAAAACCCTCTAATTACGCGATACTATATATGTAATTACTTATTTCTTGAAGCATACTCTACCTGTGGAGGTCACTTTCTTGGAGCACCATATTGTCACATTCAACTTCCCTTTTCAATTTTCATGAACAAATTCAAATCACATACTAGTTCTTTTTTTTTTTTTTTTTTTTTTTTTGTGATAAGACACATATTAATTCCTTAATTTTTACTGCCAGTGGGATAACACTGTCTTCTACTACCATTTGTACCTACCCTAAAGCCCTTGATAATATCTGGCCAGTAGTCTTCAAGTCCATTCCCAATCCTTATTTGTGGTGTTGGTATTTTGAGTAGATAGTGACTGGAATTAAAGTTCTCAATTAGTTCAATTAATTGAGGTTTTATCATATCTAGCTCTTTAGTTTCTCATCTTCTATTTGACAAGAAGAATCAGAAACTGGACAATGGTAACAAAAGATCATTGCCTGTTTATCCATTTCTTTTCATGACCATATTGAGCACCGTGTTATGGTAACAAAAGACTTGCGGATTTATCCATTTCTTATTTCTGACTGTAATTGTGTATGGTTTATTTTATTAAGATTCATAATCAGTTTAAATGCTATCATATATATAAGGTACAACTATGAAGTGGCTTTGGCAATTGCATAGCGGAAAGGGACGGTCGCTTTATGGCTCTCTCCTCCATTTGTTAGAGATGCCAATAGCGGCAAGAAACGATCACGCTCTAAGGCTTTCTCTTTTATTTGTCAAGAGGATCTGATAGTTTATTAGTTCATCTTAAAAGCTTAAGTTATACTTTAACACTCCTTCTTATGTGGGCTGAACAATAGACAATCGTGTAGGTAAATTAATTAGAAAGCCCAACATGTGAAGATTTAAGCCCGAGATATATTAAAAACCCAACATATGATGACAATTTAAATGAGAATAAACAGTGCAATTATGGAGGTTTGATACCTTGTTAGTTTATCATGTTAGTAATACCATGTTAGTTTACCAATTCATCCCAAAAGCTTAAGCTATTAAGAAGTTGGTCAATAATAATTTTATACTTTAACAGGATCAGTTCTTTCTATCATACTTTAGTTCTTTATAATTGTGGTGTTGTGTGATCAACGTGTATGAAATAGTGTCTTTTATTTTCACCCGTGGTTCTAATAGATTTTAAAAATGACACTTGTAGTTCTAATAGATTTAAAAAATGACGTTAAATAGAGAGAGAAAAAAAAAACTTACACAACGTACAAACATATAATCCTTTTCCTCTTACACAAGGATTTCAGAAACAAAAGAAATGTGTGAAAAAAAATCAAGAAAAGAAAATCTTCCACTTTTGTGATTTCCCTTCTCAAATTCAACAGCATAAGTAGAAGTTTTTGAGAACCGAGAAGTCAACAATTAGAATATAATCTAGGGATGCCAAGAGTTACTCAATCCTCATTCAAAGTTTGCTAAACAACTTAGCAATTACAGCCATGATTAATATTAGAACTAACATTAAAATTAGTGTTACTGACCTCCTCAAAACGCTCACATTAAAAAAGAAAAAAGAGACAAATACTCTTTAAAATACACGGGTTTAAACTTTTAATTCTTATACTTGATTAATACCCTTTAATCAAAGAACTATATTAGTCAAAAGGGTACTATTAATCAAGAGTAAAGAGTAACAATCTTAGAACACTGCATTTAAATGTTTCTCAGTTAAAAATGGTAATCTAATGTGATAGGTCAAAAGGCCATGGCTTCAAACTCTTCTAATTACACTTTTTAAAATTGTTGTTTTGTGGTGCGCGCCTTAAATTTGTTTCTTTCATACAATTTAATATTCATGTGTTTGGCTTGTCCAATTAATGCTCACCCACAGGATTGCCTATTATCTAACTGAGAACGTAAGTATGTAGTAAAAACAAATGTTGGCTACCTTCTAGCAGCTTAAGCTTGTGGAAAAAAATGGTAAACTAGTAATATACAAGCACAAGAAAGAGATAGAAATAACCAGCCTTTTTGTTAAACTGTATGGTGTTATAATTAGTCAAAAATACTTAAGAGACACCATAAGTACTAAGCACTATCACTAATAGAAGATGGGTCAACTTGTGCCCTCTATTAATAGGTGGTGCTAAACACTATTGATGCCCTATTGCTCATAATTATCGACATGTTGTCTTGAGGATATCATGATCAGACCAAGTTCATTGAATCTTAAATCTTAATAGATCACCTTATAGGTTTAAACCATTACTCTAGACATGTTCTTACATGCTCAAACTTTCTAATTAGACTCTACATATTCACACTTTCCATGACTGTCTTTAAAGTTTATTATTCTACTTTTTAATTTCCTTTTTATGCTAAATTATTGAGACTGAATCCCAATCCTGTCCCTTTGCTGTCCCTGTCCTCTAGGATATTATGCCTACACTATTTAACTAGGGTCCTTTTAGTACAGATTGTGCTTCATTTCTGTGGCTGCTGATCAACAGAATTCATTACCCCAAGCTTACGCAATATCATTATTCGTCATTATTTTTAGGATGAGAAATATTTTGGTGCAGGGTTAATTTTAAATTTGGCCCGGAAAAAAGTTGTCTTACTTTACCTCTTACAGCAATAAAACTAACCTTCTAAGTTTATTATAAATTGCTATTATAATGCTTTTATCATTGAGACGTCAATTTTCTTTAATAATTTTAATCACACGTGAATCATATAGCTAGTTATGAAAGGCAATCTTTTACAGCTTTAATCATACGTTGGTCACTCGACGAGCATACGTGATTAAAACCGTAAAGAAATTAACATATCAATGACAAAAGTGCCTAAATTACAACTTATGATAAGTTCCGGGAGTCTTTGTGCAATTTTGAGATGTAGTGGGAAAAATGAGACCTACCAAAATTAACTCTTTACTTTATTCAAACATGATGAACTGAGCAAGATATTATTTAATTGAAGACATGTGCATAAAGGTTTAGTGCTCAAGTGTTCATATTATCATCTGAGATTGTGAGAAACATATTATCTTCTCTGGAAAATGCCAGAAAGCTAGTAATTGACCTGTGTTGTATTGGCAAGAGAAAAGAGAGCACTAGTGGGTACTGATTCATCAAACTATATAAAAAAGAAGAGTGTAATACTGGGATTATTTATTTAATGGAAAGTTAACAGATTTGATGGTGTACAGTAAATCAGAACCTCTCTGGTTGGGAAGGTCACATAAGGATCCAAAAAGTGGTTCCTCTAGTTATATTATGTAAAAGCTGCATGCCTTTTGTTCATTTGGTGTCCAGATACAGTTCATTTGTTTTAATATATGGATTTTTTATTCATCCTTTATTCGTATATTCTAAATATTTAAGTATAAAAGATAACTACTAAAATCCTCGTGACACGTACGTATATTGAGAGCTAATATTTTTGAAGTCTATTGTTTTCAAGGGTAAAAGTTTGTATTCTTATCCTCCTCCTTTCTTTCTTTTTCTTTTTGTTTTTACCTAATATATATAAGTGAGAGAAAACAAGTAGCATTCGGAGTAAAAGTTTGTACTCTTATCAAATACCCTAAAGATAAACCTTCTAGGAATTCAAGAAGTTTGGTTTCTGAATTGATATAAGAGATCTTTTAACCATACGGAATCAACAATAATGATGATGAAAATGATATTAATAGGAATAATGAGTTGCAGAAGAAAATATGAGATCTTTCCAGTTCCCCACTAACCATTCCTCTTGTATTTTCAGCCTCATTATTAATGTGGTAACAGTTTTCTATACTTTTCAAGGGGCTGAATAGCTCCTTATCATGGTTGATTGGCTGAAAAAAAGTTAAAAGAAAACATGCTATACAAGGTCATAAAATAATCCATGTGCAATATAATTGATATAAATGTTCAAAATTTATTTTGACTTCATTAATTAACTCAAAAATTGTTCCAAAGAACATATTTTCTAATAGGTGGTCACATTAAGTTAAAACTAATTATTGAAACTCTCATCTTGAATCAGATTATAGATAGCTATAATTAAGGAGTGGATATGGAGGAGTTTCTATGGTAGGTTTAGGTGGTGGGAGGTTTTGTGTCTGAATGAACTAGCTATTAAAAAAGAAACTATTGACATCAAAGAATTAATGTCTTTTTCATATATACATATATACATATATATATATATATATAAATCTTTTAAAGATGATATGGTTGGCACATACTACATGCTCTAACTTAAACATGCATTTAGGACCATGAAAAGGCCTTGTAAAGGTTTAGTGGTGGGTAGATATTACTTATTTCTCTAAAGTTTAGCCTACTTATTTAAAAAAATAAATAAAATAAAAGACAATGACCCTTTTACTCAGTTATGGAAGACTTTTTTGTCTGATTTGGTCAATAAAATTTAGTTTAAAATATTTGCATTTTTGGTGCTCAGGGTGAAGAATATCTGCAAACTTTGTGTGTTCATTTGTTTTTCTTTAATACTTAGTTTCTTTTTATCCTTTGCCAGGGACAATATGACCTAATAGCATAACATTTCTTTTGGTTTTTGGTTCAAGTGGATGGCTATATCATTGTATCAAATGAGAGCAGGATTGCTAAAACCTTCCACTAGCTGCTTATTTTAGGTATTCTATATTGCAAGGTAGGCAAAAAGAAAATCTATGGAAATCAATCTGTGTTGGTTCCACAAACACAATGCTGAATATTAAATCCAAAGTGAGGCTGCCAAAGGCCCAAAAACATATAAAAGACTTGGCTGAAATCTAGTGCTCCATAAACTTGATCACTATTAAGGTGACTGCATTAAACTCTATTATTATAATAAGCAGCCACTATTTTTGCCATTTGGTTGGTTACCACATAAAGCAACAAATAGAGAACAAGAATAAAAATTCATTTCAGTAATTCCCTTTTCAGAGAATGTTATGCAGAAGGCAATAAAAAATAAAGCCTCTAGCCGTACACAATAACATTGCAGTGAAAGGGTTGGTTAACCAATATACAAAGAAACAACAGTTACAAGGAAAAAGTATCCTCTAGTTATTAAGTTACCAAAACTGGTTTACCCACAAAAGAAAAAAAAAAAAAAAAAAAAAAGATTCAATAAAACTCTTTCCACCACCATTTTAGGAGTGGAAATGGAATGCCCTTAAAATTTTTGATCCACTTCTTCAAGCAAGACTGCAGAAGGATTGGAGAGATATTCCTTCAACCGACCCATCTCGAGCGCAACATCTTGCATACTTGGCCTTGTTGAAGGATTGTACTGTGTGCACATAAGTCCCAGTTCAATCAACTCAATTATTGCATTGGCCCATATCCTGTTGTAATGCTTTGGCATTGCAGTTGGAGTGTATTTCTCCAATGCTAGTTCAACTATAGCCTGAAGCCTACTTGGGTACTGAGTTTTCACCCATTCATGCAGGCTTGAACCTTCAACAGGAAAGCCATCTGTGGGCCGCTTCCCGGTCACGATTTCGAGCAGAAGAACACCGAAACTGTAGACATCCCCATGAGTTGAAGCGCGTTTTCCCATTCCGTACTCTGCAGTTGATCAATTTAAAACAGGGAAACAGTTAGGTAGAAGATTGTGATTGTGATTCAGATAAAACTAGCCTTCAAATGATCTTATACTAATAAAGTAGGAATAATAGTGAAATGAGTTGGTGTTTGAAAATTATGAATACCATAAACTGCAAAGGGAAATAATATGCCTTGAATTATAAAAGAGACGCATAATTTCATAATATGAAAATGGAGGACATACATACCAGGAGCTATGTATCCAAAAGACCCGCATAACAAGCCATCAGCTGAGCTGAAAGATGTCGAGTCATAAGTTGCAGCATTGCTCTCATCCCTTCCATTCAATAGCCTTGCAATTCCAAAATCAGTCACCAAAGCTGTCATGTCTTCATCAAGCAGAATATTGCTCGGTTTCAGATCACAATGCACGACTCTAACCGGAGAATGGTGGTGCAAATAGGCCATTGCTTCCGCCACATCATTGCATATGCACACCAGCTGAACCAAGTTTAGTCCATTTCTCAATCCATGACTGGGGTATAGATGCCTCTCTAAGCTCCCATTTGACATTAATGGAAGAACAAGAGCTTTGAAATCTGGCCTGCTACAGATTGTGATGATCCTTATCAGATTTCTATGTCTAGTCCTCTTCAGGATTTGGCACTCTCTTCTAAAGCTTCCTGAAATGATTCCAGCTGCCTTCAAATCCAACACCTTCACAGCAATTCTTGTGTTGTCTTGAAGAACACCCTTGTACACATGCCCGAATCTGCCTGAACCAATCAGGCTTGAGGGACTGAACCCGCCAGTGGCGTTGATAAGCTGCTGGTATGAGATTCTTGGGTACTTAAGCTCCTTTTTATCTCCTTCAGCTTCCTCCAAATCCCCTCTCTTGAATATTGCCAATTTACTTCTGTTTTTTGACCTGACTACTTGGGAGTAACAAAGCATGCACAAAATGAGGATGGAAAATATTGGAAGGAGGATTGTTAGCATGATTATATGATGAGTGTGTTTCCCCTTGCAGCTTGGCATGCCTTTTATTGAGCCACAAAGGCCTTCATTTCCTAGGAAAGAGTCCATGCTTAGGAAAGAGAAGGACCCCTTCTTTGACACATTCCCGGAGAACTTGTTGAAGGAGAAGTTGAGTTGCTTAAGGGTTGCAGATGCCTGCAGAGATTGCGGTATTGGGCCTGTTAAGCAGTTTGAAGAGACATCGAATTGTCGAAGATAAGGCAACTGTCCTACGGAAAATGGAAGAGGGCCTTCCAAGACATTACTGGAGAGGTTAAGGTACTCGAGGGCAATGCAACTTCCGAGTTGTGGTGGGATGGTGCCAGAGACATTGTTGGAAGATAGGTCAATGGCAAGCACCATATCCATTTTACTCAGCTCAATTGGTAAAGGCCCATACAAGTGGTTACTGGACAAATTTAGGTACAACTTCAAGCTCCTCAGCCCTGCAACTTCACCAGGAATGACCCCGGAAAGTTGATTATGGGAGAGGTCTAGGATCTCCAAATTGATGCATTTTCCTAGGCTTGGTGGTATGGTTCCTGAAAGCTGATTATCATAGAGAAGGAGTCTTCTTAACTGGGAAAGATTGGAAAAACTATCTGGGATTGAACCAGAAAGCTTGTTTCTAGACAAATCAAGAAGACCCAGATGAGGAGTGTCACCAAGAGCTGATGGGATCTCCCCAGAAAGTGAGTTATTTGACAAATAAACTCTCTCTAGCTTTCCCATCTTGCATAACTCTGGTGGGATTGTGCCATTCAAAAGGTTACTAGACAAGTTCAAGAGGGTGAGGTTGACAAGTCTAGAAATCTGAGGAGGAATTGAACCATAAATAAGATTCTCATCTAAATGAATCTGTACAAGATTGGTTTTAGAAAGATCACCAATGCTAGACGGTATAACCCCACCAAGATTGTTTCCCGCCAATTCGAGTTCTTGAAAGTTAGATAAATTAACTAAAGAAGCGAAAAAGCGTTCTAAGTTGGTGTTACCACCATGGCTGACAAAGTCATTGTATGACAAGTAGAGGAACTGCAACTGAGGCATTTTGCGCACAATCTCCGACGGCAACTCCCCACTAAACATGTTCGACTCCAAGTCAAGCCATTCTAGCTTTGAAGAGTTCGAGAGAGCGGGAGGAATCTGACCCTCGAGTTTGTTGGACCAAAGTAGAAGAAACCTCAATTCTTTGAGCTCACATTCATTCTTCAAAGGAATTTCGCCGCTTAGAGAATTGTTGGAAAGGTCTATGTACTGCAATGAATTGGAAGACTCATTGCAGAAGAGCGAGACAGGAAGTCGACCCTTGAGACGATTGGTTCCCAAATCAAGATAGACCAACTTTTGAAGAAATCCCAACTCAAAAGGAATGCTCCCCTCAAGAAGATTGGAAGATAAGCTTAGCTGTCCAAGCTCCGAAAGCAATCCTAGCTCTTTAGGAATTTGACCTTCAAAGAAGTTTCTTGACAAGTCAAGAATGTTCAAGGACGAAAGATTGCCAAGAGAAGGGGAAATGGTTCCCCTAAGTGACCTTCCACTAAGATCGAGCTCAACAACTCGGTCTTTATCCTCGTTGCATCGAACTCCGGACCAATTGCATACATGAACATCCAAAGAATTATTATTCCAATCCTCAAGAGCATGTTGAGGGTCAGAAACAATCCCCGACATGAATGAAACTAATGCTGCTCTGTCTCTCATGATCATTCCTCCACCATGGCTTGAAACCACATGAGCTAGGAAAAGGAAGAAAGGCAAAAAGGTACTAAACATGGGAATTCTACTAAAACTCATTTCCACTGATTAATTACCAATCTTCTTCCACCAAAAAAACTCGGAAGAAGATTGATGACGATGATCAAAGCGAAGTAAGAAGAAGCAAAAGTACACCAAAGGGTGCTCAAGAAAGTGGAATATGACACGAGAAATGCACCAACATGGGAGTTAATAGGAAGAAGATGATACCTACATACATCTATATATATATATATATATCATACAAAAAGATTATGAGATGTGTCCAATGCTAAGAAGCAAATCAGAATTGATATCAATCCTTAAGGTTGTTTGTTTTATTGAAATAAAATAAATAAATAAACTTTTGTGCCTAACTGCCGTTGAAGCACAGGAAATACGTTTGGCGCCTGTGATCTCTGACTTTGAATGTCTACAAATAGTTGCCATACACGTGCCGAATGTCACAGAAAACATAGGCAAAAGGGTTTGCAAAGGCAAAGCCGTGTGTAGCGATGGTGGTAGCCATGTCAGCACCTCCTAGACCTAATTAATTATTTTCTTGTCATTTTTAATTTGCCCGTTTACTATTCCACCACAGAGAGTTAGTTATCAAAACTAAACAAAAATTCCATGCAAGTGTAATCTAATAATGATGTACGAACAATTTTAAGAAAATTGTAAATTCAACTGTTCTGTGTTAAATGGTTAGCTATTTTAAAGAATGTTGGGGTATTCCTCCAATCCAATCCAACCCAACCTATTTTAGTCATATGACATCCAATCCAATTAAAAGTCAGTTTTTAGAAATTCCATCCAATTCAATTTAATAACTAGTTTATCATTCAATTTAATCCAATCCGATTGAAGTTGATTTGGATTGGATTGGATCAACAGATTTTGGACTTGAGCATTTTTTTTTTTTTTAAAGATAACATTCATAAATAAAAAAAGCATATAAACTCCAAATTACAAACATAAAAGTTAGATTAAACACCCAACAAATAACTATAACGAAACGGACATTACATTCCAAACTATAAAGAAACAACATAGAGACAAAACATAGTTAATAATCTAAATATGCACGTCTATTACTCTCTTTGATGATGATCCATAGTAGAAAGAAAAGATAATCCATTTTTTATTTTTTTATAAAATATATAAAGATTGGATTAGTTTTGATTGGGTATTTAAAAGTAAAATTAACATACAATACACTCTAAGTCGGTTTTAAAGAAATCACATCCAATCCAATCCAATTGAGGTAAGTTATCCATTAAAAATAGATTGGATTGGATTAGATCGATCGGTTTGATCAGTTAATTGGATTCTATGAACACTCCTAGGAGAATGCTGTAACACCTATTTTTTCAAAAGCCAACAAAATTCTTAGAAATAGACATTAAGAATTAACTTGAATAATGTTATGGTATTATATATAGTTAATTCTAACATCACATTGAGTTATTTGTTGTAGGTAAACACGACGATGACTCAAGGTGCCGAGAATAAGTTCATGTCATTTTATAGAATTTGTTTTTTGATGATTTGATAAATGAATATATGTTCATGATATGATGCACTTCATGTTATAATGCATGGATTTAAGTGTCTTAAGAAAATTCTAAGTTTTTCTTTATTTTTCTTTTTAGACAAAAAAACCATTTCCATGACATTAATTTTCAGCTCTATTTTGGACCTTTAAAATTCTAAAATTATTCCTTTAGTTTATAAAAAGCTATGGAACGTTTTATAAGCTTTTCAATGCCTTCTCATTTGCGCAAATCAGAGAACGGGGCAAGAAGATGTGGCCAGTATACCATCTGGATACCCAGTAGTCTCCGATCAGTTTACTGCACGCGAATGAGAATGGAATTCTAGAAGTTGACCTAACTCTTTTATTTGTCTTCCACACAATTTTACACCCTAATGACAGCCATTCACTATTAAGGGGCCATTTAATCATAGAATTAATCCCAATTAATGTCAAATTAATCCCTTTTAATTTTATATGATTTATGTGAGTATTTTCTACCCTCACTCTCTCTCTCTCATACCTCTCTCTCTCTCTCTCTCTCATACCTCTCTTTATCAATTTCTCTCAAATGCCCTAGCCACGATAGAATTTTTCATCATCTTCCTTTATCGTTCTAAGAAGAACACAATATTAGAAAGGTTGTTTTAAAGGTATGTGTTGCTACTATGATTTTTTGTGTTTTTGTCGTTGATGGAGAGAGATGTTCATATATTTTCATATTTTTGTTTAAGATGGTTGTGACGTTATTGTTAAGGAAAATGCTATGAGATTGATATAGTTTTGGATGTTAAGTTTTTTTTTTTTAATTATTATTATTTCGCATGATTATAATTTTGATGGATGGTGGCATGTTTAGAATTTCTTTTATGTCTATGTGATTTGTTAATCCTCTATTTTTTATTTTATTTACTGTTGATAATGGTAGAAACATGTTCAGGTTGTTTCCATGATCTATTTGAGTTATATATGATTCTAATTAGGTGTTGATGTGAGTTTTTTATTTTATTTTATTTTATTTTATATGACCCATGTTTTAATAATTTCTGGATATGATTATGTTGAAGCATATTAGAGTTGTGGTTAATGTAATAGGCTGATAGACATGAATTTTTGATGAGTTTTGGATGATTTAAAGGGAATTTTGTTGGCTAATTTCGGATTATAGAGTGCTAGAATTTTTACAGATTTTATGACTTGAATTTAGAATAGTGTTTGAGGGATCAAACGAACACCATTTTTAACAAATAAGGTGTCGTTGGAAATCTCTAGTTGTCTAATTTAATTTGAAATTAGTTTCAGGTCATTTAAAGTTTTGTATGAATTATTATGAGTTTTTAAAGGGCTAAAGGTCAGTTTGCCAGTTTTTGTTAAGTTTTGTAATTTTGTGTAATTGATGGGTTTTTATGTCTTGATGTTAATGAATGATGAGAATGGTCTATTAGATGATGTCTTAACATGGTCAATGTGTTTGATGAATTGTTAAATCTTTTTAGTAATTTTATTTATTATTTATGGCATGAACGGTTCTAGTAGTGAGCACTCGATGATCTCATTCGTCTCGTCATTGTTGAAAAATTTAAAAAGGTTAAGTAAGGCGTTTATGTAAGTACACGCTTACCTGCAACATGAATTGAATAATGGAGAAGTATATGATTTCGATGTTTATGATGATGTTATGACGCTTTTAATATTTCTCTTATGATGACGTTTTGAAGAAAATGTGTATATGTATTTTTATGTTTTAAATGGCATTGTACTTCTTGATGGTGACTGATGAGTGGTCTTTTATTCGATGAGCAGAATTATTGTCATGGTTGATGTAAGATTTGCTAACCCACACTTTTTGTGACTAGACTCTATGATGGTACAACGTCAGACCCAATATATGATGGATTTTAAAGTTAAAATATGTTCAAAAATAATTGTTCTCGTGATTACATTTATTATTGATGAATAAAAATGTTCATTCATTTGTGAGATTTAAGTGTCTTATTAAGCCCTTGCTTATATAAGTTATTTCATGTTGCAGGTGAGCTAAAAGGTAAGTTGTAGGCATGGAGAATCTTGGAGCGGATGCGAGCTATACATGATAGGAAAACAGAAGAAACGATCATGAAATGAAAATGCTTAATTTTAAATAAAATTTTTAATTTTTTTAATTTTTATTATTTTTGGAACTTTGGATTATGGTGGTTTTGATTTGAAGAATACTTTGATTTTTTTTAAGTCATTCAAAGTAAAGTGTTTCAAGTTTAAGTATTTTCTACATTCTTTAAGAGGTAAATGTTTGAAAGTAAAGATAACGATGACGGCCCGTAAGGGGTCGTTACAAATGCATTTCACACTGGCCATATATAGATAGAAAGAATAGACTAGCCAAGTCATTTTTCTATTATTTTATTCTTTCAAACAATAATAAATTCACGGGTTCTTTTTAAATTCAAGAAATTTATTTATATTTGATTTGAATAAAATATTAAAATATTTTATGTTTAGCTAAAATAGGGCTATGTTAACTAAAAGTTAACTATCATTTAGGTAGTTCTCTTGGATATGCTCTAACAAAGCATATAAAATATCTAAGTGATCTTCGGGACAAAAAGTAAAAAGGAAAAATTAAAACACAAAAGTTTATAGTTATACTATGTTTTATGAAATGATTCACATTCAAAAACACGTATTACTGATAATTGTTCTTTATTTGTCCATTTAGTTTATAAGTTTGAATAGAAAATTTTTGATAAAAATTTGAATTTTATAAGAAAATTGTAAAAAAGTCATAGCTGTATTACGGTTCAAATCTATAAACGAAATGACACATAAGAAAAATTCAATATTAAAATGCATATATTTTATGTTCGGGGTACTTATGTTTTTTCTTTGCCTTATTTCGATAAGTAGGTTCGTGGAGTTGGTTAGTTCTGAATTTCTAAGGGCTTATTTGTTTCATGCGTTTAAATCTATAATTTTGATTTTGCGACAGTATTTTTCTCTCATAAAAAATTTTAATTTCAAATACCAAAATAAAAAATAAATGATTTAAAAGCATTAACCAAACGGACCCTAAGTTAATTACATTTTCTACCTTATAGTTTTTTTTTTTTTTTTTTTATTCATCCTTCTATTTGTAGAAATTACTTTTGAATTAAGAATTATTTTGATTTCGCCTCTTGCCCACTTTGTGAATGGAGAAAGAAAAACCATAAATAATTTAAGAAAATATTTTAAACGTGTAAGAACATTAAAAAAAAAAAAAATAACACTTTAATTTTATGCTTTTTACATGTTTTATTTTAGTTTCGTTTTTTTAGATGTTTAATTTTTTTTTCAATAAATTTTCGTCGATAAAAAATAATTTTCAGGAATAAATGTTGTGTAAAGTGAGTATAGCTCTAATATTCCCCTTGTTTTTTCGTCCTTAAAGTGCGCAATGAATAAAAAATTAGAACTAGCTTTTGAAATCCAAAAGATACCATTATAATTTCTAAAAATGGGGATATATAATTGCAAAAAAGAATTAAAACTAAAACGTATATTTATACAATCACCCATTATTAATGTTTTTCCATATTTGAGGAATATTATACAACATTGGAAAAATAAATTGTTGTTCTCTTTTGAAATATAAAATATATTATTTGATCTCAGTCTGACCCTCATAAGCTTTTATTGGTGAGCCTTCTCTACAATGAATAACCCCATAAAGCAAAGCACATCAATTATAATATATATATATATATATATATATTAGACCGTTCTAGGCGGTGTTAATTGGTTCATATTTAGTTTATGCGCTAGTAACCTGATGCCAGTTATTTTCTATCATCACTTATCATATTAAAAAAAAAAAGTTCTTATTTAATTTGTCCATTTAAGTACATGAGTAATTCATTCGTGGACATAAAAATATTGTTTAATGTTATAAGTGTGAAGCTGAAATAGTGGTCTAGGCTTTTAGTGGAATGGTGTGGCCATTGACAATGGTTTATGAGATAATGTAATTTGTTAATAGTCACGCTTGAGAATGTGACGCGGCTTTTTGGGTGTGTTTGTCGGCTCAAGTTATGCATTTAGACACACTTTGATGAATCTGTAGTGTGAACAGTTTTGAGGGTTTCAGGTATTGTAGCACTCATGATGAGAAAGTCATGAGAACTTATGAGAAGCATCCTAAAAACGTATCTAAAACACAAAACATGCATCCACAAATTTGTACTACACGCAAGGGACAGAACAAAAATTACAGCTAAAAGCATATATATATATATATATATATAAATTTATGGTAATTAATAAGATTGAATTCTTATCATGCTATATTGTTAAATTTTTATATTTAATAAGTAACAAAAGATAAAAACATCATGGACGAGTTTTCAATAAGTTTGTTTCTATCAGTGGTTACTATCTCTTTCTTTTATTCTTTGTCATGACCTAAGTGATTTTATATTCATCGTTTTTATTTTATATAGTGCTTTTTCAACTTTAGAATCATTGTCATTTTACTCATTGAACTTAAAAACTCATCTTTTATGCTCAAACTTCGAAGTAGTCACACTTAACCAAGTTTGTTAAAATTTTTGTTACAAATAAAAAAAAAAAAAAAAAAAAAAAAAAACTGTATGATCTCACTTAACTCCCTCTATTTATATTTGTTTCAATAAGTTTTTTTTTACAAAGGCAGTCAAGTGGGACTAGATGCTAATTTAAAATTCACGAGATAAAATGAGATTTATTAAAATTTTGGTGATACGGTGGGAATGATCCTAAAATTAAGAGACATTGTTGAGAATGATTTTTTTTTTTTTTTTGTTTTATTATTATTTTTGGTTGGGTTTCGAGTAGAACAGATTTACAACTCATTAGTTGTGTTTGAAAATGGATTTTGTTTTCTTGACAAATTTATCATGACGAGGATGTTCTGCATTATAAATTAGTTATTTACGTACTTATTATAGTACTCTCTAGCCTATCAAATATTAGGGAAGAGAGTCGTAGGAAAGAGCGAAAAGTTGAGTGGAAAACCTTTGGGGAAAAAGAAAAAAACTAAATTTAGTTTAGGGTTCACATGCCCAATTGTCCATCAACTTGTCAACTTAGGTAGCCAGCAGCAGCCCGACCTTTTCATGTTGAAATTCAGCTCTTTAAAACTCTGGAGTTGACTCCTGCCGAGGATTAAACTTTGGTTATGGCGGTGATAATATAATACATATATATATATATATGTGTATACATATATATATATATGTATGCACTTATGTAAGTATATGTATAGAAACTCCAAACTCGAGACGTATTCACATGACCTTTTCAATAAACAATGAAGCAAATGTAAGAATAATGAAGGTATATGCAACATTGTCATATGTATATGCAAAGTCAAAGTTCATTAGGAACCCTCTTCAAGATTACGGCTTATTGGAGCTTATATATGTTATTCAAATATATATTTAAAGTCTGTCTACTCTAATATATAAATATATCTATGTATTCAAATATTAGCAGTTTTATTACCATTATTTTTGTTGTAAATAATGCTCCTAGGATAGACGATGGATGAAGTTTAGTCAGAGGATATATTCTTGCTTCCCTCTCGTTTTGTTGATATTAGTTCCTCCATGACTTGAGGAGATTTATGTACATTGTTTTGAGATTTGAACAATGTATTCAACATTGTTTTTTTTTTTTTTTTTTTACTGGGTATTGTGGATTCAAATTTTGGACTTCAATATTAGAGAGAGAATGTGAATTTATCGTTAGACTATGCTTGTAATTAAAGATAAATATCAACATCAAAATTCATGTTTTGCAGAAGAAAAATATACGATCTTCCAGAAAAGATTATCGTAAGTACTTGTTATACATACAACAGTACTAAAGAGGGATCGATTTCGAGATGAATATTATGATCAACTTAATTTTATTGTTATATATATAACTAACCCTTGCTATAAGTCCATCTATGCAACATGTCACATGAGGATAATTCAGGCGATTTGCACAACTGAATACTATATATTAAAAAGTTAATGAAAAATACCAGCTTTCTAAAGATTGATTTTTGGACAAATATTTTTTCATTCTTTTTTTTTTTTTCTCTCTCTCTTCTCTGTCTCATCTCATCTCTCAACTTTCTCTTTTTATAATTCACAACCACCAGCCTAGAATGAATTCTTATTGGCCTTGACAGAAGCTCAAATGCGAACATGGGCTAGATCTAATTGGAGATATTGGTGTAAAACTTGCCGTGCCGTGTCGTGATATTCCATCATATTTTGAATAGTGCTATCATATATACCATGTCATGCTTCCATGAAATTTCAAAATGATCGGCCGATGCTGATTATAGTCCACCACATTTATCAGTTGTGCCAAGCTTTCGATTTGTGTCATGCTTTTTTGGACATGTCTTTGTTGTTCAATGCATATATCTTCAATCACAGAACTTTCAACAAAATAAGGTTTTAGCTAAGTTTGATGTTGACAATTAAAATGTCACCATCTACCTAAAAAGATTTCGTTCATTTGTCATTCTTTTGTCGCGTTGTGTTGTGCATGAGCCTCAAACCTCTCACCAAGGTTTTGCCGTGCTGCCATTTGTTTCCTTCTTTTATTTGTTGAGGGAAAAAAAAAAAAGTAGTGCTATATAGGATATTTACTGTAATATTATAGTTTCAGCTATTTCAAACTTGTATGATTTTTAATTGCTCTAAGCTACATATTGATTATGTATGAACATCTTCTTTTCCTTCTTCCCATTAATCAAAAAGGAAAAAAAAAAAAAAAAAAAAAATTATCATAATCTGATTAGGTGTTGTAGCACTAGAGAAAACAGCTGCCAAAAAGGACAATTTTTCCTATAATTCTCTCTCTATGTTGGTCATTATCCAAGAAAATATAGATAATGTGCTAATGCTGTTTAAAAATCATTGGTTTTTCGGCTTATTCATTCTTGAACTCATGACGATGAGAATGTTGTGTATTAATAATACAAAAGTCAAGGAGCAAAAAGCTAGTTTTAACCTTGCTTTACATATACTTGGTTGCTTCTATTTTAGCCAATGAAATGTTTGAGAAGAGACTTCGAGGAAAGAGCTAAAAAGTGAGTGTAAAATTCTGTGTGTGTGTGTGTGTGTGTGTGTGTGTGTGTGTGTGTATATATATATATATATATATATATATATATATATATATATATATATATAACAACAATTTCATGAATTCAGGCTTCACACTCGGCCTCTTTAACTTGTCGAAACGTTCAAATTCAGCTCTAAAACCCTAGGTTGACTGCTGCTTAGAATTATGGCGGCAATAATTAAATATGATGATAGCAACTTCAAACTCGAGATATATATTCATAAGGCTTTTTAAATATTAAACTAACTGAAGTGCGCATGCTGAAAAATAATAATGTTGCATATAAATATATATATATATATAAATGTATATATATATATATATATATATATATAAACTTTTCGAGATTACGGCTTCTATTATATATTTGTTTTGTATTAGAGCGTAGATTTGGAGCAGATTTTGTTTGAATATGTACAAGGATTTAATTTTTATCTAATTTTTTTAATACCAGGATTTAATATTGCTTATATGTATGACATCGCAAGTTATTGTTGTGTTCATATCATATGAAAATTAATTTTCGGAAGTTATTTTACTACTGGTTTTGTTAGTTTATTTTAGTTGACCGATTTATTTTGATGTGTTCAGAAAAGTCTTTTAACCTTTTTTTTTTTTTTCTCCCACAATAAGACAAAATAAAATACTACAAACGTTGACTTCTTCATTTTCTCCAGAAAAATTATTTTAAATTTTTGAGACATGAATGACAAAGTATCATTGTGACTTGCATGATCGAGATAAATCTCCATCTCCATGTTAACCTATTTTAAGTAGTAATTAAGTAGTAGCTGGATGAGATGGGTTTTCCTTGTGCCACTTGAGACTAGCTCAAATATTGGGTGTGTGCGTCTGTGCATAAGTCCACCACGGTTTGAATCCTGATGGTTTGATTTTTTTTTTTTTTTTGATATAAATGGGGCCATAACTTATATGAAAAAAAAAAAAAAAAGAGAGATGAGTTTTTCTTGTTATTAGTTTTGGGTACTCAAGGACACCCCTTTTACCGGACTAATTAGTTATGTTCAAGATGAAAAATAATGAAAATAAAAATAAAAAACCATGCACATGTACGACTTTGAAAAAGCTTGGACATTTAGCTGGCATTAGTTGTGAAACTTCTTGTAGACAGAATGACTTCATTTTAGCTTGTGATTTATTTGTTGCGCAAAAATAGTCATCAAGTTCCCAGCTGGAAATTTCGTAGCAAAATTGCAGCTCTTCACTTGCTGTCCTTGATGAATGTTAATGCACATCTCTCATACTTTTAGAAAGGAAACCAAATTAGTTTCTGAGATGCTTGCTTGATTCATGTTCATATAAGCCAATTAGTTGCTGACAGACTTGCTTGATAATTTTTCAGTAAGATTAAGCTCCACTACATCGTTTTCGTAAGAAACCCATACTAAACAATTATCACAACTTGCAGAATAGAACAAAAATAAATTTCAACTTTTATCATAGAAGTCCCATAAAAAATAACATAATGGACCTTGATTTGGGGACATCAGAAAAGTAGATTTCAACAACGTACGTACTCTTTCAAATTATGTGAACTATATATTGTCTCCATTCTAGGTACATCTTTAGTGTTTGATTTCTTTGTAAAGATGCTTAAGATGAAGTATTAGATCCTTTTTATAAAAGTGCCACTAAAGAAAAAGAAAAGAAAAGTCACTTTGTAATTATGCTATGAATTATAATTCCTGATACATTTGTCCTCCTCTTTATCCATGTTATATATTAGTATTGATTAATAATGAAAAAATTATCGAGCTAATCAGTTATAAACTCAAATCAATTTGTGATTGACTAATAAATTAATAAGTGCGTAATTGACCACTAAGTTAATAAAAAAAAATAATCATTTTACTAATTTTACAAAACTTCAGCTATTCTCTTAGAAAAAAAAAAAAAAAAAAATCCTTAAAAAATGACTATTTACCTCAGTATCCCTGATAGCAATGGTTCTTTAAAATTATATTTATAGTGGGTACTTTTAGGTTTTGATTTGTAGCATGAGAGACTATGTATTATACCACCATAAATTTAGACTGAGACGCCTCTGTTCTCGTTGAAATAGTACCCGTGGAAGTTCCCAATGATGCAAACAATATTCGGGTAATTGTCCATTTCCCTAACCCATTGCTTTAGCATTCTCTATTTTCGCCATTGTTAATTAACTGATCTCGAGCATAAGTGTGTCGATCATCATGTCAAACATCTAATCCAGACAGTTTTCGACAACCCATTGGGCCCGCCCTCACACTAAGCTCTTTGTACGTATCTGGTGTGGTAGCTCCTTCCCTCATCTTTGGCCACTCCAATACTGAATAAGGCAAAAAGCGATAATTTAAGATAAATGCATCTAACGGAAAAAAAAATATATATATATATATATTAACGAATCAAAAAAAGCCGTATTAGACTAGTGTGAAAAAAAAAATGCATTTGCTTGGTTGCATATGTCTATACACACATCATATTAAGCTGAAAACACACTTTGATTGAAAATATTCATTTCAATCGGTTCTATTAGGCTGCTGTTTGTTTGCTTTAACTCAATTTAATTCAGTTCAAACAGTGAGCACAATTTAAATTCACGTTTAATAATGATAGCGGATTCAAACTTATCTTGGACTCTGACCAAATCCAAGAATATATGGGCTCGTGGGCTGAGGCCCAAAAAGTTAGACTTGTTGCCGGTGAAGAAACGACCAGAGAAGGAGGTCGTTTAGCATCGAACGGATTGAAGAAACAGAGGAAGGGGCTAAGGAGGTCGAAGGAGAGAAAGTGAAGATGCGAAAAGAAGGGAGCGCGTGAGACCTCGCTGGTTCGGGACTTCGTGATGGCGAGCGAGGTTGAAAAAATTCATTTTTTAATAATCGGTTCAAAAATATTATATATATATCTTGAAAAAAATTTCCTTCTGATTTGGAAAAAATCATTGTTTTTTGCAAATGAAGAACGAGGAAATAATTCAATTTTCAATTCAGTTCAAACAGTTAGCTGCTGTTAAATTACGTTTAATCAATTTTTTATTCAAATTCAAACAATTTTTCGATTTGGCGCGTTTTAACCCGCTTGGCAAAATTGCAAAGATAGTTCGCACGGGGAAGGTCTCCCATTTAAATCCATGTTCCTTAACTTTTTAAAAATTGAGATTAAATTCCCTTAAATGCCATGGCCAAGGCACGCTTGTTCAAGACAGAATGACGATCTTGTGGGAAGCCAAAGAAAGGAAGGATTTCGCCCATGGGGGCCTCCGCCTAAGGGCTCTCCAAACAATTCAAATTTTGGACAAGGGGCCGTTCAACCAAGCACCGAGAATTGGTTCCGCGAAAGGGGGAGTCCAAAATTCCAATTAAGTATCTCCAAAAAAGAGAAAAGAGAGAAGGGCCTAAATTACCACTTCAACCATAAATGTAAGACCAAAGTTTTTCTTTGTGGGGAAGTAGAGGAGGACGTGGCAAGGAACCAAATTGGAAACGGATGTCCGCCAAAGAGAGGAGGAAATTGAACAACACCTTGTCTAACCCGCTTTAACCCTCGAATTTTTTAATAATGGCCAAACATGGTAGAGAATCCTTAGAGGTCCTAATCGACTTTTATCCAAGAAGCTTTAGTTGACAAACTTGGACTCGTTGGGAAGAAACCAAGCGGTTTAGAGTTTATATGGGGAATGGACAATATTTGATGTGCTGCAAACAATGCTTGGGGGTTGAATTAGAGATGCAAACATTTTTGAGGTGGATTTGTTTGTCCTCCCAATCTATGTTGTTTTAGGAATGCAATGGTTGAGAACCTTGGGACCCTGTCATAGTGAACTCAAACCAAAAATTTAAACAAGTAACATTCTCGCAATTTTTGGACGAAGGGAAGCAACCGACTACCGCACAACAAGGAAAATGCGAAAATTAATTTAGAAAGGGAGTTCTCAACAATTTCAAAGATGTGTTCGCAGAACCCACGCACCGCCACCCGATGCAAAAAATGTCGACCAATCGAATTTTCTTGCAAGCCCCTTCAATGTTAAACCCTACCGTTATCCATATTTCCAAAAAGATGTCATGGAAAAATTAGTTTATGTTGGATTGTGGTTTCATTCGCCTAGCACTAGCCCCTACTCAAAAAAAAAAGAAGGACGGATCTTGGAGGTTTTGTGTATTAAAACGGTATCACGGTCCGCGATCGCTTTCGATACCAACTATTGACGAACTCTTTGGGCCGAAAAGTTAGATCTTGGGCTGGATACCATCAAATTCGGATGGACCGCCGTGGCGTGCACAAGTTTTCGGACGCATCGGGCACTTTGAATTTGTTGTCATGCCATTTTAACCTTCCAAGCGGCGATGAATCAGAAAAGCCATTTTTGAGGCGGTTTGTCATCGTTTTCTTGACGATATACTCATTTACAATGGCCAGCACTTTGACCATGGCGCTGCCGTGCATGTCCGAGAACCGTTTTTCGCCAAAGCCAGTATGTCATTTCTTTCAAAATTCCATTTATGTTAGAGCTGATCCAGCCAAGATCGAAGCAATGACGACCACAAAAACCAAAAAGCCTTATAAACCAAAATTGTGAAGAAAGATGGATTTTTGGATTCTCCAACTACCGTCCCGATGTCCAACATTGCAATATTTTAGTTGGTGGGATATTGAAACAAAATTATTTGTGGAGGCATATTTTGGGGCGTCCGCTTGTCATCCGTGACGGACCACAAAAGCCTAAAAGAATTCTCACGAATTCATACACCAAACAAAGTTTACCTTTACCAATTCACCATTGAGTACAAAACAGTTCGATATTAACTCCAAATGCCTTGTCCCGTTGCCATGAGGGACACAACACTCAATTATGTTCGGCCATCTCCACAGGAAAATTTGAACTCTTGGAGGTGCTCAGGGAGGAAAACAAGGATTGCCCGGATTTGGTGTTGATACACCAACAGCTAGCCGACGGGAAACTCACTGATGCAGGTTATATTGTCCGGGATGGGCTCCTGCTTTTTAAAAACAGGTTCATGATCAGCTCCTCTTCTAAGTTGAAACCAATGCTTCTTCACGAGTTCCATGCGACTCCAATTGGGGGCCACGCGGGAGTTGAGCGCACGTTCTTGAGGTTGAGCGCCAATTTTTTCTGGCAGGGCATGAGAAAAGATGTGAAAGAATTTGTGGAATGCTGTGTCACTTGCCAAACCATAAAGTATTCGACGTGAAACCCCTTTATATGGGAAGACCTGGCCTTAGATTTCATTGTCGGACTTCCTAATTCTAAGGGTAACACGACTATTCTGGTGGTTATCGATCGACTCACTAAATACGCCCATTTTGGCTCATTGCCGGCTCATTACTCGGCGTCCAGAGTGGCCGAACTTTTTTCTACGATGGTCATCAAATTGCATGGAATGCCCCGGACCTTAGTGTCTGACAGAGATCCAATTTTCACCAGCCACTTTTGGAAGAAACTTTTTGAGTTAATGGGGACTAAACTCAAAATGAGCTCTGCCTACCACCCACAAACGGATGGCCAGACGGAAGTAACCAACCGGTATGTGGAGCAATATCTCAGAGCATTTACTGCGGACAACCCGAAGCTATGGAGCCACTATTTGAATTGGGCGGAATACCACTATAACACTAGCTACCACTTAGGGATGATCCTAAGATGATGAGCTTCTTGTATGAAGCAACAAGCGCACAAACACCGAGATGATGTTCAATTTTCAACCAAGGGCGATCTAGTTCTCGATTCTGTTACAGCCTTATGGCATCCAAATTGAATTGATTGTTGCTCGGGTTGGTCCCGTGGCTTACTACAATGGGGAGTAGATTCACCCCACCTTTCATGTCTCATCAAGCTTAGTCCAAATACCAATTACCCAAACCCCAGAAACAAATTTTGGTGCAATGGTCCCATAGTCCACCAAGATGCCATTACGCACCTTCATCTCTTACTAACAAGGTCGTTTTCGTTAATTCAAACTTATCTTGGATCCAAGAATATATGGGCTTATGAGGCCCAAAAGTCGAGACTTCTTGCCGGTGAAGAAACGACCCGAGAAGGAGGTCGTTTTAGCATCGAACGGATTGATAAGGAGGTCGAAGGAAAAAGTGAAGATAAAAGAAGGGAGCGCGTGAGACCTCGGGCCGGTTCGGGGACTTCGTGATGGCCATTGAAACGAAGATTTGCTCCCGAGCCCAACCGATTTGTTTTGATTATCGTTTTCTAAGAATTGAAAGGAGAATTATATATATATCCCAAGCTTGTATTGAAATGTTTACGTTGAATAAGAATTTCCTTCTGATTTGGAGTTGGGCACTGACTCGAAGAGTGCGATTTACGGTATCAAATAAGCATGTAGTTAAAATTATAATCCTCATTTGAATTAAGTTAAACTATTCAACTTAAAGTTTAGCTTCCCCCTTAAGTTTAGCTATTCAAACCATTTTAAAACAGTAAAAAGGTGTCCACTCTCTCTTTTTTCATACCCGCCAAACATAAGTTTAACTAATTTTATTCCCTGTTTAGATTAAAATTTTAACAGCAGATCCAAATGTCAATTTAAACTAAAATTTAAATCATAAAATTCAAATTTCTCTGTTCAAACAAAAAAGTTAAAATCAACAAAATTTGAACTAACGAACAAAACAGTAGCAAGATTTCTTTGCTAACTAAAAAATTAAGATAATATTAATTTTTTTAATTGATCTACTCACAAAATTATAAATATATGCAAGAAATTCAATGTCCTCTTTAGACATATTTTGATTATTAATAAAAGATTATTTATTTATTTCATATACCAGGTAATGTCCTCTTTACGTTTATATTAGTTGAATATATGATAAACAAATTGGAAGTTTGAGACTGTCACTCTAAATTCTTAGATCGTGCATATAATGTGAAGGATATGCAAAATACATGAATATATAGTTCGAATTTACCTTCCCAATGTTAGGCGCTTTACTCATATTAAGATTGTTAGGTTGTCTATTTCCTTCTAGAGACGACTTGTCTTGGTCGTCGGAGTGAAACTTTATAAGTAGAGACATTGATATTGTTCCATTCATGTAATATATATTGGATCGGATTAAAGTTAAATTATCTTAATTAATATTTCCGTTCAAATAAAATAATTCACTTCTACAAATTATATGTTGTCATCTTAATCCTAAGATGAGAGTTGTATACTTGACTTGTATATTTTGATGTACCAAATAGAGTCATCCTGACATTATGTGAAGGTACGCTTACTTGTACGTTGGAGGTAGATTTATTATTCACAGATAGGCAATCCATAGCTCTTACTAAAAGAGTTAATGATATCTTCTTATGGCATTATCTGGGGATTGAAATATAAGAACGCTCGGCCATTAGACTACTTTGTATTATCTAATAGTTTACTATTTGTATTGATATGAATAGTACTTTTCTGATGGAGTGGTAATTCAACATAAAATAAGTATAATTGAGAAGGTAAAATGGAACTTGACCTCAAGTCGATTATGGATATCCTATAGAGATGATATACAGTATAATAAAGTCATGGACAATAGCTAATTAGAGCTCTGTAAATATATTGTATAGACCGAAAGTGCAGTTCTACGCTTTTAGTGGAGTAGCACTATAACTTATAATAATGAGATGAACTTGTGGGCTAACAAGTTCTGTCGTAATTATAGAAGCTTGATCTATACATGTCCATTAGGTCCCTCTACTAGTTCATATACTTTCTTGATACGATACGGCGTATTTCCTACAAATTAGTAACTTAAATTATTCTTGCAATTTATTATAAATCTTATGTAATTAATTAAAGAATAATTTATCAGTTGAATTAATTTAAGATAAATTAGTGAAATTAATATTTTTACTTTTATTTGATATGAGAATATATGGATATAATTGTTTTAATCAAATAATTTTTACATTAGATTATTTGAATTAAAACTCGAGTTATATGTGTAATTCTGGGGCTTAAATAAAAGAACAAAATGAGCCTGAAGTACAAGCTCTGCTTAAATGGTTGGATACGTTCAGCTGGACATGTTTATGTAGTATGGACGATGTCCCTCATCCGATTATCCAGACGGGCTTGTCCGGTTAACTGAACAGTGCAACATAGGCACTAACTAATTGTGATTTTAATCATGATTTTGACTCCGAACATTAATCTTAATTGCAGAAATATGTCCAACGTACCTGTATAAATAGCCCATTAGGTCCTATTATAATTTAGATCACTTGATAGACTTTTGGGGGCTATGGATAAGAGTTTCTTGAGGGAAAATCTGATAAAAAATTAAGATCATTTTTCCTTTGGCTTTTTTGTGGTTAGAAAGAGTTCAAGATACTGAGGATAAAATTGTATGACGTGTGTTCACTTGTACTCCGGTCATGGAAAAGAGAATAGAAGAAAAGAGTAGTTGGTTGAGGCTCTTTCGGTGGCTATTCCGTTCATTACAGTTTCTTGTGAGATTTAACTGTCTGTCTCCTAGAGGTATGATTTAGATCCTTTTAATTTACGACAAATGGCATCATGAACAAGGTTCAACTTTGATGTTGTTTTATTAAATAATTTTAAGATTTTGTTGCGCAACTTTTTATCGTATTTTTCAATAGAGCTGAGAACACATCTTGACTTGAAAATGTTCATTTCAATTGTTTCTGCTAGATTTTTCTCTACTAACTAAACACTTAAGAGATTTCATTTTTTTAATTGATCCCCTCACAAAATTATAAATTTATGCAACAAACTCAATAAACTAAATATGTATGTGCATAATACATGCTTCCAACTAGTTAATAGTATGAGGAGTTGATATTTTAAGGGTTTCAAACATTTTTCATATTTTTAGTTTATGTCTTCCTGAAAAAAATCCTCACTCCACCGTTAGGCACATGTAAGTACATTCACCTAAGCCTGGATCTTGCACATTTGAATAAGAAAATGATGTATTTACAGTTTGCTTGCTTGGCTCTCAGTTGCCTTTAAGCTTTCAGGCTAATAAACGAGATATTTGCATTAGATAGCTGTTAGTAGGGGTGCATTGGTTAGCCCACGAGAGAGAGGCTGTGGGGCTGTTCGAGGTTGAGAGGAAAGAAAGCAGTTGGAGGTGAAGGAACTCCACTCATTTCATTCATTCAGTGCCTCACCGCAGGCGCGACCTCTAAGGAGGTTCGAGCGTAGATCGGTTGGTTTGTCCTTGGCGATAAGCCTACCTTTGAAAGGAGCCAGGAAAGCAAGCCTTTAAGCCAGAAGTTGAAAGCCGCTCTCTCGGAAGTCAGAACAAATACCGAGACCCCTTTCTTTCATTCAGCGACTGGGTATGCACTTCATCGGTCAAGCAGTTCAGGTTCTTGGTCGGTTCCCGCTCGCTTGCCCCCCCTCGCCGTATGAAAGCGATACTCTAACTGCTGAGTCAAGTAAGAGAAAATAGACCCCTATAAGAGAAAGCCGCGGTCCGCTAAGGATCCTCCCTGCCTCGCCGGACTCCCTTCACTTATGCCACTAAAATTTAACAGCTTTACATTTATGTCATCTTTGTTGATTTTCTCTTTTAGCACAATATATTGTTAGAATATCACAAATATTTAATGAGTACTTTATGTCTGATAATCTTTGTGGAAAAGAATGTTAAAGATATTTTTCTGAGGAATTGAGTGATATAGATGTTAGATTATATCATTGAGTGGCATAAATAAAGATGACATCTTTAAGTGATATTTTTGTATTCTCCCCAAGTGAAACTCATAGGATAGGACAAATAGAACAAGTGGGAAGCAAAATAATTAATTAATTATTGAAATGAGGAAACGACATATTGCGTGTCTTTCATGTACTTCAACCACAAAAACGACGTGTTGGACTCTCCACTCGCTCTTCAGCCAAAAGGAAGAAACACCAACCAAAATACCAAATACTAAAAGCCGTTACTTTCCTCCACTGCTTCATATTCCATTATCTCTTCTATCTCACACACTTTCTCTGGTGAGTTTTTCATTTTCACTTACTCATATTTCTTGCGAATCAAAGCAAATTATGGGCTCCCTTAAATTTTCCATTTCTTTGGACCCATTTGATTCAAAGAAGCTGAATTCTTCTCCAATCTCTAGCTATTTTCATCTGGGTTGTAGAGCTTGTATAGTCAATTCTCAGAATAGGGTCAGTAATGTTAAGGCCAATCCCATCAATGATGAAATCACTTTGTCTTTGAATAGTGACTTAGTTAGTGAGACTATTATTCAGCAGAAACCAAATAAGTTTCGTGGTTCTAAGAAAGAGTCTAAAAGATTTCTGGGTTCTAAAGTTGGTATGAAAAAGAATAGATGGGAAAGGGAATTGGAGAATTTGTTTGTGAATGATGGAGAAATAGACGTTAACTACTCTGTTATTAGGTCTGACTTGAGCTTAGAGCAGTGTAATTCTGTTTTGAAGCGGCTAGAGAGTTGTAGTGATAGCAAAAGTTTGAGATTCTTTGAGTGGATGAGAAGCCATGGGAAATTAGAGGGCAATATAAGTGCTTATAATTTGGTTTTTCGGGTTTTGAGTAGAAAAGAGGATTGGGGTACAGCTGAGAAGATGATTTGGGAGCTGAAAAATGAGTTGGGTTGCGAAATGGGTTACCAGATTTTCAACACTCTTATTTACGCGTGTTCTAAACTCGGGCGTGTTGAGTTAGGAGCTAAGTGGTTTAGAATGATGCTAGAGCATGATGTTAGGCCAAACGTTGCGACGTTTGGTATGCTCATGGGGCTTTACCAGAAGAGCTGGAATGTCGAGGAGGCCGAGTTTACCTTTACTCGAATGAGGGATTTGGGGACCGTGTGTCAATCTGCCTACTCGGCATTGATCACTATTTATACTCGTTTGAACTTGTATGAAAAGGCTGAAGAGGTTATCGGCTTCATGAGAGAAGATGAGGTGATACCCAACTTGGATAATTGCTTGGTAATGCTTAATGCTTATAGTCAACAGGGGAAACTAGAGGATGCTGAAATGGTTTTGGCCTCAATGCAAAAGTCCGGGTTTCCACCCAACATTGTTGCATACAACACGTTGATAACTGGGTATGGAAAAGCATCGAAAATGGATGCTGCTCAAGGGCTATTTATGTGTATCAGGAATGTTGGATTAGAGCCCAATGAGACAACTTACCGTTCGATGATTGAAGGTTGGGGTCGAGCTGACAACTATAAGGAGACAATATGGTACTATCAAAAGCTCAAAAAGTTCGGTTACAAGCCTAACTCGTCTAATCTCTACACACTGATAAACTTGCAAGCCAAATATGGGGATGAGGACGGCGCTGTAAGAACTCTTGAAGATATGCTGAATATTGGATGCCAATATCCCTCCATCATTGGCATTCTTCTGCAGGCATATGAGAGGGCTGGAAGGATTGAAAAAGTACCTTTACTTTTGAAAGGTTCTCTCTATCAACACGTTCTTCTTAACCAAACTTCATGTTCCATTGTTGTTATGGCCTATGTGAAGCAAAGGCTAGTGGAGGAAGCTATCAAAGTGTTGAGGGACAAAACATGGAAGGACCTAGGCTTTGAGGATAACTTGTATCATTTGTTAATCTGCTCATGTAAAGAGTTGGGCCATCTTGAAAATGCTGTTAAATTATACACTCATATGCCTAAGCATTTTGACAAGCCAAATATGCACATCATGTGCACGATGATTGACATTTACTGTGTTATGGGTCAGTTTGAAGAAGCAGAAGAACTTTATTTGGAGTTGAAATCTTCTGGAATTGTGTTGGACATGATTGGCTACAGCATTGTTCTAAGGATGTATGTAAAAGCTGGATCTTTGACTAATGCTTGCGATGTTCTAGATGCAATGGACAAACAGAAAGGCATTACTCCGGACATCCATCTGTTTCGTGATATGCTCCGTGTTTATCAGCGGTGTGACAAGCAGGACAAGTTAACAGATTTGTACTACAAAATTTTGAAGAGTGGAGTGCCTTGGGATCAGGAAATGTATAACTGCATAATAAACTGTTGTTCTCGAGCCTTGCCAGTTGATGAGATTTCGAGGATTTTCGACGAGATGCTTCAACGTGGTTTTATTCCCAACACCATTACATTGAATGTTCTGCTTGATCTCTATGGGAAAGCCAAGCTTTTCAAGAAGGCCAGGAAGTTGTTCTGGATGGCCGAAAAGTGGGGCTTAGTTGATGTGATTTCTTACAACACTCTGATAGCTGCTTATGGGAGGAATAAAGATTTGACAAAAATGTCGTCGGTGGTTAAACTGATGCAATTTAAAGGATTTTCAGTTTCCCTTGAGGCATATAATTCTATGTTGGATGCTTATGGGAAGGAAAGACAGATGGAGAGTTTTAGAAGTGTGTTGCACAAAATGAAAGAATCAAACTGTGCTTCTGACCATTACACATACAACATTATGATCAATATATATGGAGAACAAGGATGGATCGATGAAGTTGCTGAAGTTCTTAAAGATTTGAAAGAATGTGGACTCAGGCCTGATCTGTACAGCTATAACACACTAATTAAGGCATATGGAATTGCGGGGATGGTAGAAGATGCCGTAGGCTTAGTCAAGGAAATGAGGGAGAATGGCATAGAACCTGATAAAGTGACTTATGTCAATCTGATCACTGCTATGAAAAGAAATGATGAGTTTCTTGAGGCTGTTAAGTGGTCCTTATGGATGAAGCAAATGGGACTATAAAGCTTTCAAAACCGAGGTATATCATATTGTTTTTGCTTTTGCTTTACAGGTCTTACTACACATGAAAACAGCATTGCTTCTGATCCCCAAGTCCTAGACAAGGCTAAAAATATTGATATTGGTCGAAATTTCGATGCCTAAATTTTAGGAAGATATAGATGGAAATATGGATATCAGTAGAAATTGGCATAAAATATGGAAATTATCATTACACATTAAACTCTTAAATGAAACGTTTAGGAGCTATGAGATTATTTATAGTACACAAGTTGGATAAAAAGCCAACTTTTCAAACCTTGTCCTAACTAAACACATTTTAAAACCATCTTTGGCAAGATGCTGCAATTATGAGTCCAGTTCAAAGATAACAATTGATAATTTCTTCAGTATCATCTTTGACATTCATTCAATGTACGTTTTCTAATTTCCCATTTGCTTTTCGTCTCTACAGGCTGAATCGTTCTGCTAATTCCTTCAAGCAGACTTTGCTTAAAAGATCTGTAAAATGGGTACGGAACTACAGATGTTCTGACTACTCAAGGACACACGCAGTACTCGGAAAACAGTGTCGAGAAGGAAAGAGCATTATCAGCAGTCATCTGGTGAAAGTCTGAGAGAAGAGGTCTTGTTTGTTGAAAGGGATACAGATTGCAAGCCATTTAGAAGCATAGATAATTCCATTCAGGAACTCAAAGACTTAACCTTCTAAGTTTACAAATCAACAGTAAGTGAAATGAGGAAAAAAAAATAAAAAAATAAAAAAAAAACCACATCTAATGTTACTCTTTATTCCTTTTTGTTGATATTACATACACCGTTAAAGGTCCCTTATGCACCTTCTCTTCTTCTTCTTCTTCTTCTTCTTCTTCTTTTTTATTTTATTTTTTATTTTCTGAAGATAGCCTCCTACTACTTGCGCATATATAATGATTTTTTTTTTTTTTTTTGGGAGCTGTTTAACTTTTTCCTTTTTCAACCAAGGTCCAACCTGTTCTTAATCTTACTAGTGTCTTAAAGTCTACTATTTAAGGAAGTCAACGAGAGAGGAGAGAATCGACCATTTTCTTTGGATACTGAATGGAGATGTAACATTTAAGGAACTACCTCTGAATGAATGAAGAATAATACTTTTCATTCTACTGATTTATTGCTAAAAATGTGAAATAAATACTTACACATATGTCAGTAATATTCCCTCTGTTTCGGTTGTAATGTACAAAAGATACATGTGATACATCAGAATACATATATATTTACATCCTTCAAAAACACAAAACAAGTCCCCACAGCTCAAAACGCTGAAAGAACTTTGCACCCACTTCTTTCTTGCCTTAGAAAAAAGACATGGCAGAACAATTTGATTTTTCCCCTCTGGCCCCTAATGTTAGAGCAAGTGATGAGACACTGAACTCAATCACCGTTCATCAGTTTTGAAGCCCCAGCACGGCCGAATTGGCCAAAGAATCATATGAATTCAATTTTACAATCCATCTGGCTTCTTGGGAGCAACCCCAGTCCTGTTGTTTTCCACTTTTCAGCCTTGGTCCATTTCTGAATGAACTTTTCTTCATTGCCTCTTCAATTATTTGGAGGGATGAGAACTACATGAAGTTTCTTCTTACTATTTTCGCTCGTTTGAAGGATTAGTTGAAAAAGTAAGGAGATTTAAGAACCTCTTCCAAGTCAAAGTCGCCTCTCTTTGGAAGGGCAGGAAATGCTAGTCCTGGATATGATGTTTGGAAGCTTTCCAGCAACTGTGATCAATCAGAGAAAACATAATCAAAAGTTAAGGAATAGAGAACGGGTGAAGAAATAAATATCCAAAAAAAATGATAAAAAAAAAAAAATGAATGGTTAAACTTGAACACCATGAATTTGAAGTTTGAACTAGAAAGTTGGAGCTCCAAAACAGTTTCAATTGAAGCCTCCAATTAAAATCCCAAGTTCATAATTCACTCACATTCTCAAGTATTGGCATGCTATAAAGCTCCACATATTTTTCCCGAAGTATCTGATTCATTTGGTCCACATCACACGCATGTGTCCAGAAGGAGTCGTGCACCCCTGCAACATTTTTCAAATAAAGAATTCTCATTAAAAAATATTCCATTTCGAGGACGCTCGTATCAGCATTTATGGTGGTCATGTTTAATAAACTCTTTCTTTGTATGCAAAATAGCACTGCCAAATAACCAAATAAAAGAAGAATTGCATGTTTCTTTGAGCTACTGCATGAGCCCCCCCAAAAAAGAAAATGAATTATAAATCTGGCCAGATAATAGGCCAACCAAAATTTGGATAAGGGTGAAATATGAAACTCTGAAGCATTTTGCATAGCAGTCTACAAGTAGAAGAAAGAGTCTGAAAATAATAGAGCTTATACTACCAAATAAGTAACATATGGCCATAGCCATAGAGAATCTGGGAACACGCACACATGCAGACATGTATATGTATATACATATATATCTGACTTACTACACACATTTCTCCTACTTTGCTAACAATATTACTAAAGAATGCTCAATTTAAACCAAGAACATAAGTTCTGTGTTGTAACATATTTTTCCACAAAAATATTAATCAAAGTTGCACAGTATTTCTACAATTCAATCAAAATTTTAACAAAATAGCTCGGTTTCCATCTCATAGAGACAAACCTGCAAAGCGTAAGCCAGCATCCCTGCAGGCAAGAGCAGTCATCATCATATGTGAACCGTCGAGTGAGTGAACAAAATTTGGAGGAAATGCAGACTTCTGCTTTCTAACATCTACCTGAGTCCAGTAAAAATGAATCTTGTCAGCAACTGCATAGATTACTTAAAAAGGAAAGAGATAATCACATGAACTTACAGAGGTACCCTCTCTCTGCAGGGCCAAAATCTGAAGAGATGTTCTCACCTGCAGCCCAAAGGTAAGACAAGTTACCTTCTTTGTTTATAATTATATATAGAGAAAACAGAATCATATAATACTGTAAAGTCAACTGATTTGAGAAAAATAAAAACAAGATTGGAATAAAAGTTTAAATAAAATTCAAGCAGGGGGCAGGGTAATCTTGACCCAGCAGACTGAAACACAAACTTTTAGGTGGTTTTTTTACTTTTATTTTTTTCTTCCTCTTTTTTTCTTCTTGGGTCCAATACTCTATAATTGATTGCCTTTCAACTTTCTAGTTAAGCAATTGAACCTTGAATAAAAAGCTCTCAACTCACTAGATATGTGAGAAAGGACTTTCTTTTTTCGGCCACTATAGCATATGAATTGGAAATAATACTTTTCACAATCATATAGTTGTTTCTAATTGTATATTATAAATAAATATACCAAGATTCACTCTATAGTTGAATAGCAAGTAGAGATCAGTAATTATATCTGGAGTGGCCTTTGAAGACAAAGATGTCTACTCCATTTCAAACCACATTGTTACTGGAAAAATTTTAATGATGCAAAGAAAGGATGCCAGTAAATTTGACAGTCAATAATCCCTAAAAGACCAAATTGATAGAACACATATAAACAATTTTCCATTTTCTTAGGTACATAAAAATTTGATGGTGAAAAAACAAAGATTAGATTCCACCTATCTTGCCATTTGGCAGTAGACATGCAGTCGATTTTTCTAATGGAAATGTCAACCCAATTGTCTCACTTACAAGATGTCTTTCACTTCTGTAGTAGGGTTGCACAACAGGAAGACCTAAAGGAGTGGTCCACCGGACAGGCTCATTTTGTGAAGTGATTACCTGCAGGAGCAATTTAACAATAAAAGATCGGGGACAAAAATCTCTTGGATCTACTCGAGCCTTTGTAATTTAATGCTGAAACCATGCAACTTGGCATACCTTGGCACAATCACCAAGCCAGTTCATAACTGCACGTGCAGCTTGGAATATCTCTCCGAGGGAAGCCAATGTCACCTGTGCATTGTATAGGATGAATTTCAGAAGGAAATTATGAGATCTGAGAATGAAAGGATATGTTCCTATATGCAAGAAATGCACTCACACAAACATGATGCTTTGTACAACAACAACAACAACAAGCCTTCATCCCATCTTAATTGAGGTCGACTATATGGATTTCACTTTTCTACACAGGTCTGTTCGAAATTAGACTTTCTTAAAGGCCTAGATCTAGAATGTCATTCCTAACTACTTCAGTCCACGTAATTCTTGGTCTAACCCTCCCTCTCTTAGTATTAGGTATAAGAATCCTATAATACCGTGGAATCTTTTTCAGTAAAAGAAAATATATATGTGCGTGTGTGTGTAGTGTGTTTAAATATTTGGTATTTGAAAGAACTTTCGTGAATATTTCTAATGATGAAATTCCAAGTAAATGCTGCGTTGCACTTAATGTTAGAACCTATATTTAACAAAGTGAAGCTTTAGGCAGTTGATATGTTCTGTACCAACGAGGAGGGTTTTGGTGGTTGGTTACTTACTTTAGCAGCATAACAAGATGCATTGAATATTTGCCTGTCATCAGGAATAAGACCCTTCTCATGTAATCTTCTCATTATCTGTTCACGTGCCCCCACATAAGTAACACCATATACAGAAGTCATCACCGTCTGTTTCACCAATTTCCTATCAACCTGAAAGCCTCCAAACACATACTATATTAGCATCATACATGTTACAACTCTGAACTCCCAAAGGACTAAAAAAGACCAACCTGATCAATTAAAATCTTGGCTAGTAAAGCATTTGGATTGCTAGATGGGTCTTTGTTGCTGTCCCTCAGCATCATATCATGAACCCTGCCAAAGTATGCATGTAAAATATAGGCAAAAGCATAAGTAAATCATCCGCAATATATCAAAATAGAAGATTAGCTAATGCATGTAAATAAAAGAATTATACCACGACAATTGATACTAAAGTTAAATGAAATGAATTTGCATGTGCCATGATTCCCGGCCCAAAAAATAAAAAAAAAAATAAAACTAAAAATAAATAAAAGACACAAGGCTTCCAAGAGTTATCCGAGGGCATCCATGATCCATCATGATTTTATCAAGGAAAAAATGAATGGTACATTTATTACGAGCCAACTATTGCCAACTATTGCATACCTCCTAGCAATTTCAGAGTAAACATCGGCAGGTTTCTCTCCAGCAACTAAGTTGACTGCAGCTGCTTCCAACTGGGTTAGGGCATATGCCATAAGCAAGTGAGGACGTGAATGCAATTTAAGTTAATTAGCAAAGAAAAATACATCACATTGCTATAGTCTATACTGTATCCATAACATTACAGAAGACATTCAAGAACTTGACCATGAAAGGAAAAAAGGCTGCAAATAGATTAAGCATATACGTGGAACATCCCTTCTTTTCTGATACATGACATTTACTTTACAACAAAAATGGACGTGAACAAAGTAAAATGACCAAAAACAGGTTATAAAATGGAAGAACAATGTGATGTTTCATATAGGAAAGTGGCTCATTGGACTTAAAGTAATCACATATGGAATGCAGCAATGTGAAGAATATGTCATCCGGTAAAGATTAAATCATATATATGGAGACAGAGAGCGTACACTGTCTCTTCCCAGGGCTGCGTAGTGCTGCAAGCCATTACACGAACCATCCTAGAAAAAGTTAAAAAGTTCCGCGTTACTAATAAATTACCCAAATATATATGTACATATATACAAGTAAAAAATATAGTAGAGCTTAAGATTCAGTTATGTGTATCGTAAGTAAATAACCAGGATTAGCCAATGGAAAGTATCGAATGATAAAAAAGAATAAGTGGTAATGATCACACATGAAAGGTAAGCAAAGGCATGACAAATATATATGAGAAATTCACTAAAATTCACATTATCAAAATCGAGCATAATACTCCATAACATCTTATTTCTTTTTCTTTTTTTTTTTTTTTTTACAAGAAAAAACGTGACATCTTATTTCTTAGAAACAATGTAAAAAAGAACTTATACTTGCAAAAAATAAGAAAAGAATTATAAACTTTTAAAAAGAAGTACATTGAAAATTTTCATGAGCTAACATTCCCTCTCAATACTTGAGGCTTCTAATATACCTGATGAATAGGCAAGTGAGAAATGACAGTATGTGGCGATGAGCTATTTAACGCTTCTGATAGATTAATACAAGCAGCTAAGCACTGAAACGGATCTTCAGCCCCCAACCACCAGCGATTTCCATTAATAGGGTTGTTTGCTGAATCAAATATATCATGAATATGATTCTCCACAAAAGCTAACCGCCCGTCATACGAAAACTTTTCAACTCCACAAGCATATAGATTTGCCAAATGTATCTTGAGCCAGCGTAACCCAGACTTGCCTAATGGTCGTCCTTCCGCAAACTCCAGGACTCCCCGACAGAGATCAGAACTCAAATGATTCAAATGTGAATGCATAGGATATGCTCTACCTCTGAAATCAAGATTATGAGGATAATAAAAGCCTTCCTCGTCTTTTAGTTTTCGAGCCACCTATTTGAGCATCAATTTTCTCACAATCAGTGCTTCACAATTTGAAACTTAAAGATGAAAAGTGTTCAACATTCTTGAGAAAACAGTCTAGACGTTCCATATGTTGGAATTCCAAGCCGGATAATCTTTCAAATTTCTATGGCTTAGCCTCTAAGAGCTACACCACCTAAAACTCCATCCTTAGCTTCCAAAATTCTATCACATTGAATTTTAAATCAAAATGTCTCCAAAAATAATTTGCAAAAACATGACACAAAGAGAACCGATGAGTATAACGATGAATTTCATGGGTCTTTCCTGCTCAATCCAGGTCTCTGATGGTGGAAAGCAACAACAGTTTTTGGCACTAATAAAATGGCCAAGGTCTAATTGAGATGCTTGGTTCCGTCAATGATGTGGACGATTTGGATGGAGAGGAATGCAAGGCTAGATTATCTGCTTCTTTGTGGGCTTCAACGGATAAAGATTTCAAAGTGTTCCCCTTCTTCTTGATAGTTCTTAGCTGGAAGGATGTTATGGGCAATAGGAGAAGTAGGGGAGCAATTTTGAATTAAACTGGTCGTAGTGAGGGCCTCGTTTCTACTTGTTAGTGTGCTGTTTTCGTAGTTCTTTTCACTTAGTTTTTTTTATTTCTGCCCCTAGGATACCTCATCCTCTGTTGTTCTTCTTGTTTGATTATTTATCAATAAAAGAACTTTCTAATTAAAAAAAATGGACTTTATAAGTAAACCGATTTACATGCACAGCTATATTTGCTTTATTTTCAATGTTGTACGATTAGACAACCAAAGAAAAAAAAAGTTTTATAATAAGAAGAAACTAACTGACATCCCTTCAGGTTTTGTTAAAAATACGGTCCAACACCTCTGGAATGAAACGAATAATACCAGACTCATTAACATATGGATAATTATCCTGACAACCCTCATTGGTCCTTGACAATTTTAACTTTTAGCACACAATGAACTGTTGATTCTCTTCTAAAATTGACTCAGTCCATAGGCTAATCAAGTTGATTTCCCAAAGTTTCAATAGTTGAAATAAATTTGACACAAAAATTCCAAAAATCCATATTTTGCTTTCCTTTTTCCATAAGATGTGGGTTTTTGGTCTTTTTCTATCCTCACTTCTGAGTCACTAAATAGTTTTGATGATCGGAGGTCTCAGTACAATCAAATTCAGTCAAGGGTTATTTGAGTGTAACGTAGACAAAATTAGGGTGTGCCAACAATCAAGTTCAGTCAAGGGTTATTTGAGTGTAACCTAGACAAAATTAGGGTGCGCCTTTTAGGCCCCCGGTATGGAAAGTCTATGTGAGAAGGGCCAAGAGAGGTAATGTTGTGGGTCCGCACCTAAATGAGGTGGGTCAGCCTAAGGAGGTGGGCTTGGTGAACAAGGAGGATGGTCCGCCTGGGGATCCGAGAATGGTTTGATGCAGGAGCTGCTGACGTGGGAGGTTGGTTAGAGCATGGGAGAATATTAGGGGAGAATCGAGGCAGTGAGGGGGGCATTGTGAATTTTGGTGTCTGGGCTGATAGATGGGAGGTGGAGGCGTTCCTCGAAAACCCTTCTCTATCTTTATCTTCCTGTATTTTGTTTCTTCTTCCTTCATTGTTGAATACCAGAGCTTCCATCGAGCCCTTGGTTATTTTGTTAAGTGATTTAATTCAATAAAAGGCTATCAGTTGGTTTGTCTATCAGATTGTTGGTAAATCTTAGCTTGAGAACTAGGATCCTACCAGCGCCAAACATGCATTTCCCTTGATGATATTAAGAGTACTTACAGAAAGTTTTAGTTCGATATCACATCTTAGAGAATGCCGCTCCATGTTTATCTTCTTTGCTTTCCTCGCACTCCATTTCCATTCTTGAATTTCTTTCAAGTCCTCAGAGGTTGGTTTCTCTGGTACCGTAACCTAAGAAACAATCAAAATGAAATCAGGCGAAATGAATGCAACAACCAATTCACTAAAGATGCAAGACTATTCCACAGTATTTTGCAGATAATTTGATCTAGTCAATTTGATTTTAAATGCAATCAAAGAAATTAGAGAAGTCCAATTTCATGGATCTGGGCATGCCATACATGTGCACACAGCTCACACTATATAGCCTAAGAAGCAATAACGTTTAATATGATAGGAAAAAATGTCGAAATAATTACATAAAATGCCTACTTTCAAAGCCTTGAATCTAAAAATACCCACTTACATACAATATTACAAAAATGCCTATTTCTGAATAATAAGGCTCATCTAATGCTGGATATACCCCATTCGTCATTTTAGGTATGTTCCTTGTGTGGTGATTTTTGGTGATTTTTTCATTGTGTGGGCTGTTTTTTTTTTTTTTTTTTCTTTCTTTTTTTAATAATATATTCCATTTTGCCTTACCATTTTAACCTCAATTATTATTCAGTAATTACTTTTTGATTTAATATTGTTATTATCATTATATGATTTTCCCTCTCCTATTTTTTGAATTTTGGCGTAAATAGTCTATGTCTGAGTGCAGCGTGAATCATTGTGTAGGGAGAATGTTAGGAACCTAATATTTAGAAGTCTTTTTCAATAGTCTTGAGGATAGTATAAATAAGGGTTTAGTTGCTAGGGAGAGGGGCATGAGATTTGTGGAGATTTATGGTGTTTCGGCTGTTAGCTTGGGAGGTTGTGGGGTTCCTCGAAAATCCCTCTCTATCTTTATTTTCCTATAATTTTCCATTCTTGCCGATTGGGAGCTCCGATCGAGCTCACAGATGAATTAAACTAATTAATATTCAACAAAGAAACTATTAGTCGGATCCTTATTGAATTCTTGTTGGTTTATCACTTCTTTGAGTCCCCGGATCCCAACAATGGTATCAGAGCATCGATTCTTGGCCGACACATTGCATCGACAAGGCTGGTGGAGACCAGATTTCATTCCGGATGGTGGGGAAGGCCTAACTCAACGGATTCACTTGCCAGTATTCTAAGGCGATGACGCTGACGGTTGGATTATTCGTGTGGAACGAAGCTTTTCACAGTTTTGCATGACAGAATGAGAGAAATTAGAGGCTATGGCTGTCACTTAGAGGTTGAAGCTCTGACTTGGTTTCAATCGGAAGATCGACAATGGCCATTTCGGAGTTTGGTCAGAGTTCAAGACTCACTTGTTGCAACGATTCCGTCCGGTACAGAAGATCTTCGTACTTGCGAAGACTGTCGAGGCAATCCATGGCAAGCTAGATCATCGTTGATGCGCCGCCAGGAAGAGCTCGTGTAGGGCGAACGAACGACAAAGGTGCCGCAATGTAGTCGGGGTGAGTCACAATTAGATATGAGCGCTGAACCTTGGGTTCCACAATCTGATTTAAGAGTTGAAGCTAGGGCTTCGAATCGCAGACCCATATTAGAGGCGAGAGAACTAAGTGGCAACTAGATCTGGAAATTTCAAGACAGCAACCAACGCCGGAGAAACTGCGACGAGCTCTGGGATCGCGCGAGGCCGACGAAGACTTGAGCGGTTCTTCGTGATCTGGTGCTAGATCAGCCAGATCTGAGGTAAATGGTTGCGGATCAGCGACGAAATCTGAGAACACCAGCGAGATTGGCGCTGATACTGCAAGATCCAGTGAGATTGAGGCTAAATCAAGGAATTTTGGTGCGAGTTCTGACGCGGCGGAGGCTGGGCTCGGCAATTTGGCTGCGGCTTGGACCGGGCCTCACGATTCCGGCATGAAAAGGGTTGATTCCGGTGCTACGGAGACAGATCCCGGCTCGACGGAGGTTGGGCTCGACGATTTGGCTGCTGTTTGGATAGGGCCTCACGATTCCAGCGTGAAAGGGGTTGATTCCGGTGAGATTGGTGTTGTTTTCAAAATTCCGGCCAAAATTGGAGCGGGTCTCATGATTCTAACGTTGTTGAGGTTGTTTCCGGCAAGGTTGGGGCTAATTCCAGCAAAGGTAAGGCATGGTTTTGGAATTCTGGAACTATTGAGGCCACCATTAGCGATTTGGGGGCTGTGTTCCCAAAAGTGTGGACTGGGTCTCAAGATTCAGGAGTGAACTAGGTCGATTTTGGCATGGTTAGGGTTGGACCTCGTAATTACAACAATATTGGGCCTAGTTCTGGTGCAATGGTGGTTGGGCCTCAAAATTCCAACACATTTACGACTGGGTATAGTAAGTCTGTAGCGGGGTATGAAGCAATTGGTGACAAAGAGGCTGAAAGGACGAAGACATGGTTAGTTGAGAAGGAAACCTCTTTGTTAATGATGGATTTGTCAAAAGCTTTTATGGTCATTGATAAGCTTGATCAGGGGGCTCCAACTGAATTGGTGGACTTTGTGGTTGCTTTCCAAGATACAACGAAGATGAAGAAGAAAGTAATTGATTGGCTCCAATTTGAAGACGTGTCTTACATGGACAACATCAATTTGGGGACTCAAATCGAGGAACTAACAAAGCCTTTTGTTCTCAATCATTTACATGTTATTTTTCAATTTTATTTCTTGATTTTCACCTTGAGAACAAGGTGATTCTTTGGGGCAGGGGTAATGTTAGGAAACTAATATTTAGAAGTCTTTTTCAATAGTCTTGAGGATAGTATAAATAAGGGGTTTAGTTGCTAGGGAAAGGGGCATGAGATTTGTGGAGATTTCTAGTGTTCCAGCTGTTAGCTTGGGAGGTTGTGGGGTTCCTCGAAAATCCCTCTCTATCTTTATTTTCTTGTATTTTTCCATTCTTACCGATTGGGAGCTCCGCTTGAGCTCACAGATGAATTAAACTGATTAATATTCAACAAATAAACTATTAGTCGGATCCTTATTGAATTCTTGCTGGTTTATCACTTCTTTGAGTCCCCAGATCCTAACAGGGAAGAACAATTTTTTGTTGCACTTAGTTTATGAATGAGTGCATCGTGTGAATAGTTGTGTAGGGGAAAAACAATTTAGGCGTGAATAGTTTGTGGTTTTTGTCTTCTTGTTGAATTTTTGGCAACAAATTTGCTGCGTCAAAGAGGGATTCACTAAAACAGAAGGGTTGGAGTATTTGTTGGTGAGCATCTCTTTCTCTCTTTGTTTATCTTCTCCCTTTTTTTTTTCTTTATGATAATGTTTGTTTTCAAATTTTCTTGATCATTTTTAACACCTTTTTTTATTATTATTATTTGTGTCATTATCTTAAAGCTTGCATTCTTTAGAATAATGCTTGAATTGACACTTTACTGCACTTATTTAATATGTTTGTTATTATTTTTGTCATTATCATAAAACTTCAATTCTTTATGATCATGCTTATATTCACATTAAGTAGTCATTTTAGATTCAAAATGCTATAAATTGGCATTTATGTAAATAACCCAAACCTGTTTCTCGAGAGTTAATTATCAAGTACTCACATCTTTACGGTCAACTAAGCCAGCAACATTGCCACCTCCAGCCCAAAGGCTCTCCACAACACTAAGCACTCTTTTATTTACCCGCCATTTGGTGTTTCCGAGCATATCCAAAGCCTGAGACGTTGCACATCAGAAGAGGTGGGTTCAAAAATTAGCTTCCTGACGAATTGGAATAAAATGCAAAAGTGAAGAAGCACTAGCAATTATATCCAAACTATGATTTCTCATAGGTAATGGGGCATTTCTGGATAATCATGAAAGCAGATTTGAAAGAAATAATCTGCGATATTTTATTAATGTGGCGGAAATACACTTAAATAGGCAGCAAAGAAAATAACAGAATAAAGAAAATCTCCCTAATAATGTGGCTGATTTGCTGTAACATTCAAATTAGATTTTATCGACTAAATCCTAATCCTAAACAACCAGATAATCAATAAGGAAGATTTGAATATTTCAAATTAATTCAAAATCTTCTAGATTGATTTAATCCAACAGAATCTGATCAAATCAATTTGATCTGATCTGCCGACAAACCATGCATCATATTATGTGTTGAAGACCACACCTTGACTGGGGTGCATATAAATAGACAAAAGTCAGAACCATTATGAATTGTACACGAGATTAAGGTTGCCAGTCCATGCAGACGAAACATCAATGATAAACAATAATTTGATTATGAAATGGTTACAAGTTATAAAAGGCATAAAAGAAAGATTTGAACAAGGAAGCTTCCAATTTCTTCACCTCAAATACTTTCTGCATCTGTTTCCCGGGAATAGTCTTAATTGCATCTCGCTGCTTCCGAGATCCATGAGTACGCATAATATAAGAAGGCAGGAACAAGTGCCCACCCCTGTCATATCTGAAAAGAATTTCAAAGGATATCCAAGACTTGAGTTGCAAGCATATTGTAAAAAAGGAGAAGTGTTAACATGTGCAGCATTAGCATTCTTGCATAAGAGAAAAAGCAACATGAACATCGGATATACTATCTACTTACCCTTTCCATTTTCTCGGAGGTATCAACATTGGCACGTAAGGGATAGGCATATGCTTAGCCTGCAAAAAACAAAGGAAGAAGATAACTTTGAAGTAGCAGGAATTTAAGACTCATGAAATACTCCATGCTCATAAACCTACTGTTATAGCTAACATATGTTTAAATACATGCAGCAACTGATAAAAAGCATACTCTTTTTCTTCCCTTTCCTTTCTCTTCTCGGAACATGTAAAAAGTAAACAAATAACTTTAAACTGCTTTCGTATGTATCATATTTTGAAAATATCTAAGACCCCATTACGCAGACGCTAAACTTAGATACCACTACTTCTAATCATCTAATCTTCAGGTGGATCCAGTAAAAAAGGATGAAACTTGAACGGTTTGAATTTCTATGCTAAGAGAAAAGGTTGAAAGTCTAGGTATTGTAATCTAGTAATCTACAATGCAAACTAATTTCAAGTGAATCAAAAATAAAGACAAAAGCAGAGAGTAAGTTAACTTACAGTTTTATCAAGCCCTGTAAGAAGTAAGGGATCGCATTCTATAACACCGTAATTCTTCACAAATCTCTGCCTATAAGTACACCAAGAGTTCTATAATTACATGGGGACAAACAAAAATATTGAGAGAAGTCATCCTTGCAAACTTAGCCCACGTAACTACGTGTATTAAAGTATTGACTAAAACATTTCAACTAGTCAGAAAGTGCATAGACAAAATAAATGCAAAAATCAAAGAAGAACATCTTGCAGAAATTCATAGTCAATTCTAAGCCTGTTTCCAGCCATAAAAAGGGCCAACAACCGAATATCTGTAATATTAACGATTCCTAAAAAGAAATTTTGACAAAAATTAAAGCAAAGATTTTTGCAACAAAATTAAATAAATGAAAGGTTATAGACTCACCCTGTAGTCTTTGCTATAGACTTAAATCTATGCCTAAATGCAGGTCTAATATCAGGTGCATCATCTACTGGATGGTCAAGTGGCGGCTGTACATAAGCTGTTTCAGTTAATAATTCTATCAGACGACTTCCCAGCTGCAAAATTACATTATATAAAAAAAAAAAAAAAAAAAAAAAAAAAATCCAGAATATTATGAGGACTAAAAGTCTGATTGATTAGCGATACCAAAAGCCACAAACCTTAGCCTGGGTAACTCGGCTCCAAGGCTTAAACTCCTCTTTTACCAATAGCCTTTGCACCTTACTCAGTTTTCTCTTTCTAATTAAACCATTAATATTTTTCCTCAGTACCTCCTTCTCCTTGCTCAGAGCCTCTTCATTGTCAGCTACAATCTTCATTCTCTTACTCTTTTTAGTTTTCTCCAGGAAACAACTAATCCTCACCTGAAATATACCAAGATAACAAGATATGATACTAATCCCTAAGTGACAGTGACACAGAAAACGGTAAACCAGCATGGTAAACCGGACTAAGTACCCTGATATCGCTACTATAATGTGGGAAAATAAATAATATTAAACTGAAAAAAGGTCAGAACCATAAAATCACAAAAACATAGATGAACTAGTTCTTCAACTCACCACAGTATGATTAATTATTGTGTTACCAATTCACTTGTGCTAAATAGATACATAGACTGTGGTAATCACTCTTACTACAATGCTTTATAGTCGCCATATTAATCAAAAGCCCAGAAAAGATCAAAATTTTAAAAACTTTGAAGGAATCTTATATCAATAGCTCTTGAGAAGCAAACTCTTACCTATAACTCAAAATCTATTTTTTTTTTCATAAGAAAAAACTTTATATTGATATATCTCAATATTGTCCTATCGAATTACATGCCAACCAATTTTGTATGCTCACTTGTAATTGACAGATTTTATACCAATCACTCTCGAGAATCAACATTTTACCTGCTTCTCAAAAAATTAAATTACACACCCAAAAGAGTTGAGATAAAAAACTTCAAAATTTTCAGTCTTGGGAAGCGACTTTTACCTTTCTCAAAATTATTCTCAAAGCATAGTGGATTAAGCGCCAATAACTTTTGGCTTACTTTAGTAAATGGGTTTATGCTAAAACAAACCTCATGAAGGGCCTGTTAGCTTCATGCATGTTGTTTTCAGCTCACAAAGTTCAGTAGGTGCTTCTTGAAGTATTTGGATGGCCTTCAGAAAGAGCGTCAAGCCCAAACCACAAAATGACTTCATCTAGAAAGCTCTTTTGAGAATACTTTTGAAACTTGTTCCCAAGTTTCAATAACCTTTTATGAACTTCATTCCGACATATAAAACTTAAATAATATTTTTGTCCCATTGAGCTTTTCAACAATGTGGTTCCGAAATTAAGCTTTTACTCTTCTTCTACTAGATAGCATATGAAAAAATAATACCAAATGGACTAACTCCACAACTACAAGAGGTTTAGTTACATTATTTACCACATGCCCAGCAAAGTTAAGGAATTCTAAAAATCACTTCTATAGAATTTATAACAATCACTTCTGAAAAAGCAGAATGTCACTTATTTCTCAAATCACATATGATTCTAATCACTGTTATAGTATTAAAATTGTGACTTGGTGATTATAGCCAATTTCTCTTTAGAACTTGTGACGAACATCGAACGTCCATTTTCAGACACATGTTCAGGGAAAATATTGCCAAACTTTTCTTATTAGTTTATGTCCATAAGTATGAAAAATCGACATATTATTGGATCTATTAAGAGTTTTATTAAAACTAAATCATTAGATCATCTCCAACGCAATGCTAATTTGACTTCTTACTGGTTAATGCGTTAACTTTTTCCAATAACAATGTTCTCACCTTTCGACTTTTGAAAATTAAACTTTTCGTTTTGTGAATTCCAAACTTAAAACTTTATAAGGAAAAATAGATATAGCATTTAAAATGGTATTATGTACCATAGTAAAAATAGAATAATATATTAAATAAATATTAATATCAATATTTAAATGAGTATATGAGTTTTTTTTGTGCTAATAAAAATATTAATATTGGCACTTTTCTTGGAGTATATGTTTTTATATTTTTTAGTTAAAAAAAAAATATAATAACGATATTCATATTAGAGATAGCCTTACCTATCCTTTTTTCTTAAATTGGGACAGGGATTTGAACTCGACACCTAGTATTAGAGTCAGAGATGAAATTACTGCTAAGTTGTTCCTTAACCAACCACAGAGATGGTCATACTTCTAGTGAAAAAAAAAAATATACAAAAATATACACATACTTTTGAACATACCCCGAAATCATATGCCATGCCAATTACTATTATATAACTTTACCAAAATGAGTTTATCCAATACATACACATACTTTTGACATACCCCAAACTCAGATGCCATGCCAATTGCCATTATATAACTTTACCAAAATGAGTTTATATAATACATATGTGTATATATATACACCCAAGTTCTTGCAAAAGGGATTATTCATTCTTTGTGTGAGCTGAGCACTAATTATGAGAGAATTCCAGTAACTTTGAATGTAATCTGTTTAGTGAAATGTTTAGTAACAGAAAAATCCAAATTATATCCATGGCAATTATCAGCAGAAGAAGAATCACAAATTATTTACTAGAGCAAAAACACACAATACCTCATGTTCTACAGCCATGGCAATCCGAACCGCAGCCTGGACGAGCAGAACACATCCGTCCTGGTTCGCCACCATCACCATCTCCATCATCTTGTGCATCACAATCAACGCCATCTTGTCCGCCGGCAACGAGTCGATGTTCGGTGCGAACGCCGTCTTCCGCTTTCCCCCCTCCATCTTCTGCTCCCTCTCAATGGCGTCCCTCAGCGGCTCAAACCACCCGAGGAACAACGCCTTCACGTGCGGCAGATTTGGCGCCAGCTTCCTTTCCCTCATTTCCCGTTCAATTTCGCGGTACTCCTCCGCCGTCCGCTCCCACGCCTCCGTCTCCGCCCTAATCTGCCGCCGCCGCAGCAGATTGTACCTCCGCCGCTCGATTTCCCGCGACTCCACCCTTCACCGCCTCGCCGCCATTGAATATCCCCTTCAAGAAAAGGGAAGCGATCCAGGGCGGGGGGTCCTGGAAGAAAATCCTAGGATTGCTGGTGTTGGTGCTGTTGTCGATATGGAAGGTCATTGCGGTGTCGAGGTTTCCGAGCTCGGCGATGTTGTCGCGAACGGTGTCGAGGACAGGGGGCGGAGCGGGGGAAGGAGGGGGTTTGAGAGTGAGAGGGAAAGGGGAAGAAGAGGAGAGAGAGAGTTTGAGGAGAGAGGAACCGAAGAGGAAATGGAGGTTCTTGAGGGGCTTCTGGTTATGGTGGTGGTTGAGCTTTGGAGGGTTCGTTCGCCATGTGGAGTTGGAGATTTGGGGGTGAGGACTCAGATAGGAGGAAGCTGTGGAAGCCATTGGAGGAAGTGAGAGAGATAGGTTATCAGTAGAGAAAGAGAGAGAGAGAGAGAGAGGGAAAAAGGATGAAACCTCGCTTAAACCTCTCCTCTCTCTGTTGTCCGGCATGAAGATATTTCTTTTTCTTTTTTCTTTTCCGTTTTGGAATTTTACATTTTCATACAAAAAAATGGGAAAAAAAGGAAGTTTTTTTTTTTTTTTCAAGCATTTTAAATTCACGCTAAATTTCCTTCCAATAAATAAATTCATACGAAATCCTTTTTTTTTTATTGTCAGTTTTGATTATAAAATTTTTTTAGACCATAAAGTTAATTTAAATGGCCTTTTATATTTTTTTAATTTTTATTTTTTCTTAATTGTTTTTCTTAGTTTTTTTGTCTTTAAGATGTTTAGGTCTTTTCGTGGTAAAAATTGAGTATTGACCAAGAAAAATGTATAAATAGGATATAAATTCGGAATTTGATGTAGTTAAAATATAATTATAATTTTATGATAACTTTAAAATATAGCAAAATATATTAAATAAAATCAATTTTGAAGAATAAAAAAACTCACAAAATAATTTAATTATTTGTTTGATTGGAATATTTATTTGAACATTTTTAAATTTTTGTATTTAAATTTTTAATTAAATCATAACTAAATTAACATTCAATATAGATCAAAAGGAGTAATATTAAAATTTTTAAGAATTTAAATTGCTATTTTTAAATTTTTGTATTTAACTTTTCACTTAAATTATATCTAAATTAACTCTTTTTCAGCTTGGGATTTAAAGAAACGACATTCCTAAAGACGCTGAAATTTGCCTAAGACCTCTTGGTGGCGGGTAGGGTGGACCGTTGGGGTTCGATTCTGTCTTGTGTTAAAAAAAATAAAAAAATAAATAACCCTGAATTTTAACCAACAATGACATTATTACTATATTTTAAATAGCACTATTTATCCACACTCAATTTACTATTTTTGTAATAGTATTCTGATGATTTTGTTCTTTTTTTCTTTTCTTTTTTCGTTTATGGGTTGTGGACCTCTTAGACTTTTTTATTTTCTTAAATGATAGAACGATTATGTTCCTGTAGTTTTGGTTTTTGTTTACTTCTGTCGTGGTTATTTTTGTTTATTCACCCATGTGAAGCTCTAATATCTTTTCTTCTTTGGTTTTGTTTTCATCCGCCATTTATGTCTCTGTCTTTTTTTTTTTTTCTTTCTTTGCCTTCATCTATTGATTTTGTTCTTCTCTTTGCCTTGATTTTGGTTGGGATACTGAGGGTTTTCCTTTGTGTTGTTGGTTTGTGGGTCCTTTTAGTGGGCTTTGGGCAGGAGTTCATATTTTCTTCTTTCATTTTGTTTTCTCACTCTTTTTTTTTTTTCTTTCTTCTCTTTGGCTTGATTTTGGTTGGGATGCTGGATGTTTTCCCCTGTGTTGTTGGTGTGTCGCTCCTTTTGATGGGCTTTGGGCTGGAGTTCATTTTTTGTTCTTTCATTTTGTTTTCTCACTTTTTTTTTCCTCATTTTGTTGTTCCCTCTGTGTTGTTGGTATGTGGCTCCTTTTGGTGGGCTTTGGGTAGGAGTTCATTTTTTGTTCTTTGGTTTTGTTTTCTCTCACTTTTTTTTTTTTCATTTCCTCATTTCATTGTTCCCTCTGTGTTGTTGGTGTGTGGCTCCTTTTGGTGAGCTTTGGGCAGGAGTTCATTTTTTGTTCTTTCGTTTTGTTTTCTCACTCTTTTTTTTTCATTTCCTCATTTCGTTGTTCTGCTCTGTCTATTCATCTGTGTGAAGGCCTAATATTTTTCTTTTTGGTTTTGTTATCGTCCGCCGTTTCTCTCTTTGTTTTCCTTTTTTTTTCCCTTGCCTTCATTTGTTGATTTCATTCTTCTCTTTTTGGTTTGGTTTTGGTTGGGATGCTGGGAGTTTTCCTCTTTGTTGTTGGTGTGTGGGTCCTTTTTGTAGGCTTTGGGCAAGAGTTCACTTTTTCTTCTTTGATTTTGTTTTCTCACTTTTTTTTCCATTTCCTAATTTTGTTGTTTTATTTAGTCGATTTTGGTTGGGATCCTTGGGATTATATGCAATTTTCATCCTTTTTTTGTTTATGCTTCTTATTTTGTGGTTTGTTTGATTACTATTCTCAGTTTCATTCTTTATGCATTATTAATTTAGTTATATATTTTTGCTCTAATTTTGGTTGGTTATTTTTATTGAGTTATATTTATAGTTGGTATAAGAACTTTATTTATCATTTTCTTTAAAAAAATTGTTTTGGCAAGTGTTTTATCTATTTTCGTCGCTTTTGTTCTCTTGCATTTTACGGTGGATGGGGATAATGTGAGATTTTTTTTCCCTTTCATTTATTGTGTTGATGATCTGGATTTTTGGGTTGTCCTTTGATTTCCTAGGTTGATGACTCATTCTGATTTTATTAGGTTGTATTAAACAATTTAGAAATTTTTTCTTTCTGTATCTTCTAGACCAATTTTAGGGCAAATTTTTTCTTTTCTCTTTTTTCATCCCTTTTTTTTTAGTCTTTCCCTTGCTTCTGTCTTTTTTTATTTCTTATATTTTTAGTTTATCATCTTCTTTAAAGAATTTGTTTTTGCAGGTGCTTTATTCACTTTAATGGCTTTTCTTCTACTCCATTTGACATTGTGTATGGGTAATATCATATTTTTTTTTGCTTTTAATTTATTGCGGTGATGATTTGGACTTTTTGGGTCGTCCTTTGATTTGCTAGGTTAATGACTCATTCTGATTTTGTTACAGACGTATTAAATGAATCAAAGATTTTTTGTTTTTGTATTTTCTAGAATATGTATTAGTGTCATGTGATATCTACAACTTTTACCAATTTTAGGGGAAAATTTTTTCCCTATTTTTTTGTCCTTTTTCTAGTTCTTTCTTTTATGATAACTTTTCTAGCTATTTTTCTGAACCAATATACAGTAATATGTGTTATATTCTTATACATTGTTTACTATTCATGATAACTTTTCTAGCTATTGTTTATTAATGTTGTTGGTCGGATAGATTTGTCATGTATATTTTCCTCCACTTATTCTCCTTCTCTTCCATATCATCCGTTATCACTATCCATTTTCCGTCATTACTTCTCATTCACTGCTTCCTTTTTACACTTTTTGTGGCTCTGACTCTTTATGTTTGATATCTTTTTATCTATGACCATTGACTTCTTCACTTCACATTCCATCATTTACTACTATTTACTCTTATTTTTCTATCCTTAACTAGCTGTATTTCTTTCTGGTTGGTCAATATTTTACAGTTAGCACAAATTTCACAGTAGTGCAGGTGCTATCAATAACTTCTACTCCGTTTTTTCTCATGTTATTAATGCTTGCTTTCATGTTATTAGTATTTACTGTTATCTTTTTTCATTGGTTTTATTATTATTCAATGGAATTGAAATGTTTATTTGTATTTTAGCACAAATTTCACAGTAGTTCTGGTACTATCAATGTTAGTTTTTTCTCATATATTTTATTCTATTCACCTTTGTTTTCTTCGTTTTTCCTCTTTATGTTGGATCAATCTATATTTTTTACTTTATTATTTTTTGTACATGTTCTGTATTTGGAAAAGGATTCTTATTTCTTTCATTTTTTTTAATTCACTTGCCAGTTTTTGAATAATTTCATATCTTATTCTGCTTCATTATTTTTTATGAAATATACATTATAATATATATGATGAATCAAATATTTTACAAAGTATTATACCTTTATGGAGTTGCCTAAAGTACCCAATCATAAAATGATTATAACAATATAATTCTATTTGTTCATCACAGATTGATGAAAAGTTCAAGACTTGAATAATAATAACAATATAAAAATACCATGATATTGGCCCCTTATGAATCTCCTTTTGGCTACTACTTTTTTCATTCTTTTTTTCTTTTGTATTTTTTCTCTACCCGTTTTTCTGTTTTTGTTCATTTCTATTGATTTAGATATTAGCAGGGACTTTGTTTTACATGTTATCGGTGGCTATTACTAATGCTAAGGATATTAACCAACTATATTAATATTATGCTTCTTTATATTCTTTTCCTTTGTACTTATACTATTTTTTGGTGATATATTCTTATTTTATTGCCTAAAGTAACTAATGATATAATGGTTATCACAATATAACTTTATTTGCTCATCACAGATTAATGAAAAAATTCAAGAGTTGAACAATGATTGCCATATAAAAATACCATGATATTGATACTTTATGAATCTTTTTTTCGCTACTACTTTTTATGTTCTTTTTTCCCCTCTACTTTTTTCCTGCCTTTTTCTATTTTTGTTGATTTTCATTAATTTAAATATTACCAGGGCCCTTTTTTTATATATCATCATTTACAATTACTAATGCTAAGTATATTAACCAACTATATTAATATTGTGCTTCTTTATATTTTTTCCCTATGTACTTATGCTATTTTTTAGTAATATATTCTTATTTTATTTTTAACTTCATAAATGAATGATTTCTACGTTTTTCCTCCTATGTAGGTGTTAGGTTTTTTCCTAACATATCACAATATGTAATAAATAATTTAATTTATTTAATTTTTTGCCTCTTCTGTTTACTTCCTAAATGTTTTTTTTTATGATAAACACAGATAAATAGGAAAAAAATTCAAAAAAGATCATCACAACAAACTCAATCTATGAGTCATGCCATTTCTCTAATAAGCCAAGATTCTATAAATACAACTAATAATCTTCAAAACCAGACAAATGAAGCTTTTCAAGCTACATCAACAGGACGATCACAATCTAAATTTGACACAATGCTCGGCCATTTTCAGTATGAAGAAGAAGTTGCCACATTATTGCTCTCAACGTCCAGCAATTACAATGAAAATTGTAATTTCCTTACTTATATTAATCATTCCATTTAAATAACAATATAATTCTTTATACGAATAATATTCAAATTTTGTTAATCAATTTTATTATCATTTTTCTTTTCCTTTCATAGGTGCTATTAATGCGTACATTGATCTCGGATATTGTTCCTATATCTGTTGTCATTGTGGTACTTTATTTTGGTTCAATAAGCAAGCCAAAACCAATAATCTTATTGAATATAATCTTTGTTGCAGAAATGGGAAAATAACATTGCTCTTAATTAAGAAAACACCTCATATACTAGATAGATTACTTAATTATCATAGAGGTTCAATAAGTACACACTTTCGTAAAAACATTCGAATATATAATTCTATGTTTGCATTTACATCATTTGGAGCTAATATAGAAACAAATACAACAAACTCAAGTGGCCCATATATTTTTAAAATAAGTGGACAAGTACATCATCTTATAGGATCTTTATTACCGATTAATAACAATCTGCCAAAATTTGCACAATTGTATATATATGACACAGAAAATGAAATTGAAAATCGAATAGCCTCATCATTTCAACGCGATCATCAATCTGAAAATTTAATACAATTTATAATTGAAAACCTAATAAAAATGCTTAATGATACAAATAAATTAGTTAAACTTTTTCGAATGATAAGAGATCGATATCAACAATATCATATCTCATCTATGAAACTAAGACTTATAGGTCAAAGAAATACATATAGTAATCAATATGAATTACCTATTTCAAATGATATAGGTGGTTTAATGTTGGAGATATTGGTGAATATGGGCAAGGAAGAGACATTATAATTCAAGATAAAACATATACTTTATAAAGAATTACAAAATTACATCCATGTTATATGGCCCTTCAATATCCTCTATTATTTCCCTATAGAGAAGATGGTTACCGAATAGATCTAAAATATAATATGAACAATTCAAGCAATAGCTCTACAAGAAAAAGAGTTTCTATGTGAGAATTTTATTACTATCAATTACAAGAACGAGAAATACAAGGGAATACCCTTTTCGGGCCGGCAGACTATTCCAACAATATATAGTTGATGCATATGCCTCTGTAAGAAGATTGACTAGATTATGTTAGGAAAAATTAAAAAAAAAAATTTAAGATTTGAAATTTATCAAGGAATTCAAGATGCAATTACCAAATGATATACAAATGCACAAGCAATAAGAAAAAGAATTATTCTTCCTTCCAGTCATACTGGAAGCCCAAGATATATGATTCAAAATTATCAAGATGCGATGACAATTTGCAGGCACTATGGAAATCCAAATTTATTTATAACATTCACATGTAATCCGAAATGGCCTGAAATTATTAGAGCTTTAGCAAAAATACATAGACAAAAAGCAAAAGACAGACTAGACATTATTACAAGAATTTTTAAAATGAAATTAGATCATATTCTATATATTATTAAAAATTAAAAATATTTGGAACAATTATAGCAAGTTAGTTTATTCTGTTCAAGCTTATTTCATCTTATGAATAGTTAATACAAATAAATTATAATTTCTGATACAATAAAAACTATAACAAATTATTTTCTAATTTTGTAGATTTGCATGTCATAAAGTTCCAGAAATGAGGTTTGCCACATTGTCATTTTCTCTTTTGGCTTCACAATGACGACAATATGCGTGAACCATGGCAAATAGATAAATTCATTTCTGTAGAAATGTCACGCCCCCCAAACGGGGTGGGTGACGTGGAGCTCGATTAGGGATTAATAAAGCAGATCCCCAACCGGGTCCCACACTTAGCTGCATTAAAGTATAAACAAATTACATAATCGAGGAGCCTCTGACACACAGGGCTCCACCCCACAGGACATACAGTATCGTGCATACATGCTGATTAGTGCACGAAAATGTACCCTAGATACTGCTTTTGATTTATATAATATTAAAATATTTAGGCTTTAATTAAACAATTCCATTATTTTTATTCATAATATTTTAATTGGAATTTGTCTAGTTTTTACTTAATTATTCATTTAAAAAAGCTACACAAAAATAAGCCATGAAAGCCATGTTTTCAACCACCGGAGCCAAGCCACTACGCATATGAGCCAAAGTCACAAGCCAATTCCGTGGGCCCCTCTCTCCAGCTTCCCCACTCCACGCCAAGACGCGCCAGAATCCGGGGAGGCGCGTCCGTACAAAAATCCAACGCGTTCCTCGACGTTCCCTCACTGTTTTGTTGCCGGACTGCGGCTTCCTCGGTAATCCCATTCAAAAGCCAAAAATCATTCCTTTCCTCCAACCAAGCTTTGACACGTGTCCCCAAATTCCTTCCCCAAAAAATCGATTAAATTACAAGATTTCTTTCCCAAAATTAAATATGTGATTTCTCCTAATTTATGTGTAATTTTATTTTGTTTCATTTTCTTTTGTAATTTTCTAGTTTTACAATTTATTTCCTTATTTGACAGCAACCTCTCGAACACTATAAATAGAGGGGTTAGCCTAAGGTTTCGAGGGGCTTTTGATTATTCGGTTTACATCTTCTTCTTTGTCGGTCTCATATTTTCTCTCTAGAACTTGTGAGGATGTTTTGCAAGATAGGCTAGAGTTTCTTTTGGTGAGGTTAGAGATGAACTTACATTGAGCGACCCAATTCGGGGTTTTGATTCCTTGTCTTTGTAAAGTTTAACATCCGAATGAATTAAATCTCATCTATTTTTCTATTACTTTTCAAAATATTGTGTGCCAATTTTATATAAGTTCATCCACGCTTTTCTTATGTAATTATGTCACGCATTGTTTTGTCATTCAAATTATTTTACAAATTGTCTTTTCTTTGCAATATTGTCGATTGATATATTGTCGATTTTAGATAACTTGTAATAATAATATTTCCTAATCAACATAGAGATTTAATGTATTCAGTTCTTTTATTTTGTGAATCAAAACTGGAATTGGTGAACGAAACATTAGGGATTCTCGACACCTTACCATTTTTATTATTGAATTTTCTTCCCATGTATTTTCTCCTTTTTATTATATTTGCAACAAAAATCTCAAAAACTATTCTTTTTCTTTAATTCACTTTTCTCTAATGCTCTTATTCTGTTAATCGTTCTTGTTATTTTGTTATCTCTCTCGTGGATACGACCGCCTTCGTGCTACAATTGACCGCCAGAACATCACTTTTGGGCGTTAATCAAATTTTGGCGCCGTTGTTTGGGAGATGCTTCTAGCAAGATTGATCGAAGAGATTTTGAGCCAAAGAGGTAAGTACATTTTTTTTTTTTTTATTATTATTTATTTTTTTTTTTTTCTCGTGTCTCTGTTTCTTAACTCAAAAAAAAAAAAAAAGTGATTCTTTAAAGTTTCCGTGTGTATTCCCATTATTATATATTGCTGCAAGTGTTTCTGATTTGACGGATATTCATCTTCTCGTTTCTTATTACAAAAAAAAAAAAAAAAAAAAAAAAATTTCCTTTGGTTTGCGTGATTTGATTGTTAGGTATATATATATATATATATTTAAAAAACGTTTGTTCACGTTCTTTTGTTTACGCTTACTTTTATTGTTACTTTTTTTTCTTTTCATTTTTTTTTTAACGTGTTATTAAAAAAAATCTCATTGTTAATTTTAGTTTCCCTTTTTAGTTTTGGAATTAATTTTGATTTAATTTTGTAATTCTTTATTTTTGATAAATTAAGATTTTATTTTATTTCTTCATTTGTATATTTTAATTGTTGCCTAATTTAATTTTTCCTTTTATAGTTTCATTAATTAAGATAGTAATTAATTGACTAATTTAGATTCCTAATCTAGGATTTTCATAATTTGGTAGATTTAGGCTTTTGACTTTAGGAATAGTTTCCATTAATTAGATTACATTTCATAATTTACTCAATAAAATTTAATAATTGATTTTGAGAATAATTGTGTGGTTACGTGGAAAGTAAAATCTGGGGAGTTCTGCCTAGGAAAGTTGGTACTTAAGCGGGCCTCGCCCCACCAATCTTTCCCGAACGTTGTTCGCCTAGGAGACTATTCATTGAGCCAAGAGCTATAGTCTTTCCCGGAGCACTCTCGGTGATTACAATTTACGTTATTATATAATTATTTTCTTTTGATTAAAAACAAAAAAAAAAAAAAAAAATTAAAAAAGGGCCACTTAGGGTGAATGCATCGGTATAGAGACGAACTAGGGAGATTTGCTCAACGTCCGGACTTAGAAACCCCTAGTGAAATTCTATCCGACTGCCTTTCACGCCTCCATCTTCACACTCGTCGTTGGAATTCGCACTTCAAAATCTATTCGCAATGGCACAACACGAGGAAGTTCAGCCTAGGACGTTGCAAGATTACTTGCACCCAACGCGTACGGCCACCCCATCTTGCATCATGTTCCCGCCAAATGCACCGCCTACGGATTTCAAGCCGGGCATGATTGCACTTCTCCCAACCTTTCACGGATTAGAGAACGAGAACCCCTATGTACACATCCGGGAGTTTGAAGAGGTGGTGGCCACCTTTCACAAACAGGCCGCAAACACCGCCGATTGAAGTTTTTCCCTTTCTCTCACAAGGACAAGGCCAAAAGTTGGTCAGATTCTCTTAAAGTCTATTGGTACGTGGGAAGAAATGACAACGACATTCTTCAACAAGTATTTCCCACACCATAAGACTAATAATTTGAAACGACATGATCTCAAATTTCGCTAAGGAAAATGAAACTCTTTATCAAGCTTGGGAGCAAAGATTCCCCACCATGGATATGAAAGTTGGCGCCTCGTAAGCTATTTCTACGATGGACTCACAATCCGAGAGCGCCAATTTGTTGAGATGATGTGCAATGGAGATTTTCTCCGGAAGGATCCCGACGAAGCTATCGAGTACCTCAATGAGTTAGCAGAAGGCTCATACTTGATTTGGACCGAAAAGCTACCGAGAGCACCAACCAGTTGGAGTCTATCAATTAAGGGAAGAGGACGACCTCAAGGCCCAGGTTGAAGCTTTGAAAGCAAATTGAGGCCCTTAAAGGTAAAGATAGTAAAGGAATCCACATGGTGGCAAGGATGAGGCACATGAGCCATGTTTCGTTTGTGGTGGAGAGGGTCATCTAGCTCGGGATTGCCACACTTTAAAAAATGAGAGGGGTATACGAGGAGCAAAGGCAATGCATTGGACACATACAAGAAGCCTTACGGACCCTTCTCGAAACTTACAATCCCGGTTGGAAAAACCACCCAAACTTCGGTTGGAGAGATCCGAACCAACATGGCCAATCATCCGGAGGGCAATGGAGATCGAGCAACAATCTCAACCACCAAGGACATATTTTTGCGCCTCGTAATAACATGCACCGAAAGGGAATTCTTTAGAGGATACCTTAAAAGCTTTTATGGATGCAAAAATAAAACGAATCAAAGGGTTGATTCAATGCTTACCCAACTGGTGGAAGAGAACAAGGAAATAAAAAGTCGGATCACAAAGGTTTCAAAGCTCTAACTTCAAGAGCGCGGTAGATTTCCATCACAAGCCCAGTCCATTTGAGAGGACAAAACATGGCTCAAACTTCCAACCACGAAGGTCAAAATATCAAGGAAGTTAATGTCATCAATACTCGAAGTGGTAAGAATGCGATCAACAAGTACTACCACTTTGAGTAATGAAGAATTGGCTCGGGAGAAAGAAGAGCCAACAAAAATTCCGGTAAAGGTGCCCTTCCCCAAGCTCTCCGACCTGGGAAAGTGCCGGAAAACCAAAGTGAGATCCGGAGCACTTGACACAATTGAAGATCAATCTTCCTTTACTACATGTGATCAAGCAAGTGCCGCCCCTCGCCAAGGTTATAAAGGATGCATGCACTATAAAGAGAAAGCACCATGTCAAGAAGATTTATTCTTGAAACAAATAAGCGCAATTGAGCAAAAGACACCACCCAAGTACAAAGATCCCGGCTGTCCCACCATTTCTTGCACCATTGGGACACGTGAATTGCCAAGCATTGTTAGACCTAGGATCGAGTGTTAACCTCATGCCTTATTCAGTCTACTCACAATTAGGTCTTGGAGATATTAAGCCCACATCCGTGGTTACGCAATCGGCCGATCGATCTATTAAGAGACCACGAGGAATAGTGGAAGATGTGTTATTGCAAGTTGATAAGTTCTACTATCCCGTGGATTTCGTTGTTTTGGACACTCGATTCGGTTGGTTGATGTGGAGTCAAAAATCCCGATCATCCTTGGAAGACCATTCCTCGCAACAAAGAAATGCTCTAATTAATCAGAAATGGTCTAATGAAGATCTCTTTTGGGAATATGACTCTCGAGGTAAATGTTTTCAACATCGTAAAACAACCACAAGACGATGACGAGTGTCACCAAACATTCCCGATCGACACACTTGTCGAGGAGGAGGTTTTGCTACAAAGCAACTCTGCGGATCTTGAAAACCTCCTCCAAAATTCCGAGTCGAAAAATTCCGGTCCTTGTGAGTTGGCTAACATTTAAAACAACTCACGGATGGAGGAATTAAGTTTAAACAACTGTGTTTCGAGGAACTTCCGCAAGGGAGAGAGAAACCAAAGCCTTCCATCGAAGAGACCCCTACAAAGAAAACTTGCTCAACTACCAAGGATTGAAACATGTATTTTTGGGAGTCGTGATACCTTTCCCATTATCATTTCTTCCAAACTCGATGCATCACAAGAACAACGGTTGATCAACATGTTTGCAAAAGCATAGATCCGCATTGGGTTGGACGATTGTCGACATTAAAGGGATCGATCCTTTGATTTGCTCCCATCATATTCATTTGGAAGAAGGAGCTAACCCGCCAAGAGATCCTCAAAGAAGATTGAATCCAACAATGAAAGAAGTGGTGAAGAATGAGGTTCTCAAGCTATTAGATCTTGGCATCATTTATCCTGATTCTTGATAGCAAGTGGGTTAGTCCGACCGGTAGTGCCAAAGAAATCGGGGATCACCGTGGTGGAAAATGAGAAAGGGGCTCTAGTTCCCAATGAAGGTCGTGGATCATTGGCGATGTGTATTGACTATCGTAAGTTTAACGCCACCACTCGCAAAGACCATTTTCCACTTCCATTCATCGATCAAATCCTAGAACGAGTGGCAGGTCATCCTTTCTATTGCTTTCTCGATGGTTATTCGGGATATTATCGATAGAGATAGCATTAGAAGATCGATAAGACAACATTCACATGTCCTTTTGGCACTTATGCCTTTCGGCGAATGCCATTTGGACCGTGTAATGCACCAACCACATTTCAGAGGTGTATGATGAGCATTTTCGATATATGATCGAAAAATGTATGGAAGTGTTCATGGATGATTTGACATCTTGAGATTCATTCGACACGTGCCTTCTCAACTTGGAAGCCGTTTTACAAAGATGTGAAGAGAAGGGTCTCGTGCTCAATTGGGAGAAGTGTCATTTCATGGTGTCATCCGGCATAGTTCTTGGGCACATTATTTACGAAAAAGAGGAATCGAGGTCGACCGCTCTAAGGTTGAACTCATTTCTAACCTGCCCACCCCCAAGGCCGTTAAAGATGTCCGATCTTTTTTAGGGGCATGCCGGATTCTATAGGAGGTTCATTGAACTTTTCATCTATAAGCGAGACCGCTAAGCAACCTCCTAGTAAAGATGTTGTGTTCAACAAGAGTGTGAGGATGCATTCCGAACACTCATCGCAAAAACCGACTTCCCCTTTTTCGAGATCATGTGTGGCGCAAGTAATTATCTTTGTGGGGGCCGTTCTTGGTCAACGGAGGGAGGGGAAGCCTTTACGTTGTCTACTACATGGCCGTGCTTTGAATAGTGCTCAAATGAACTACTCTACTAACGAAAAGGAATTGCTTGTTTTGTAGTATTTGCTCTCGACAAGTTCCGTGCATATTTGATTGGTTCACCTATCACCATCTTCACAGATCATGCTGCCCTTAAGTACCTTCTCTCCAAAAAGGATGCTAAGGCGGCGTTTAATTAGGTGGATCCTTCTCCTGCAGGAATTTGACTTGACAATCAAGGACAAGAAGGAGTCGAAAATGTGGTGGCGGACCACTTATCTCGCCTTGAATTTAATGATTCCGCTGCTATTCCTACTATTGGAGATGACTTCCCGATGAACATCTCTTCGCCAAGTCACTAAGATGCCATGGTATGCAAACATTGTTAACTACTTGGTGACGGGGCGAGATTCCATCTACACAGGGTGCACAAGACAAGAGGAAGTTTACGGTCGAGGTTCAGAACTTTTATTGGGATGACCCCTATCTTTTTAAATCTTGCCCGACCAAATCATAAGACGATGCATCCCGGATGATGAAGTGTCTAGTGTCCTGAACTTTTGCCACAACGATGCATGTGGCGGTCATTTTTCTATGAAGAAGACCGCCGCAAAAAATCTTCTGATGTGGTCTCTATTGGCCTACTTTATTCAAGGACACCAATGACTTCTCGCAATTCACCCTGAGAGGTGCCAAAAGCTAGGTGCTTTGTCCCGTCGCCATATGATGCCCTTGAACCCGAAATAGAAATATTCGATTCTTTGGGGGATAGATTTTATGGGACCATTTCCACCTTCTTATGGATTCCTCTACATACTCCTCGCTGTGGATTACGTGTCTAAGTGGGTTCAAAACAACGATAACACTACATTGTAAAGTTCTTAAAGGAAAATGTGTTATCTCGATTTGGAACCAATCATCGATGATCAAGGCACTCATTTCTGCAACCGTTCTTTTGAGGCTCACGATGCATAAATGCGGTGTGGTTCATAAAGTTTCAAATCACCCACGGACAAATGGCCAAAATGAGTTGGCCAATAGGGAGATTAAGCAAATTCTAGAAAAGGCGGTTAATCCCGATCGCAAGGATTGGTCTTTGCGCCTTCGAACTTTGGGCATACCGCAAAAAAAACCCAACTTGGGATGTCTCCCTACAGGCTTATCTTTGGAAAAGCTCATCATCTACTAAACATAAAAGGCTTATTGGGCTACAAAGCCTCAACTTTGATCTCGAATCGGAAGCTCCATTTTCAAAAAGGAACGATGCCTATGATAATTCCGGGATCTACAAGGCAAAAATGAAATAAGCGGATCCCGAGGAAGCACTTTGAGCCGAATCGGGTTCATCTTTATGATTCCGTTTGCATCTCCACCCCGAGTTGAGGTCGCGGTGGGTGGCCCGTTCGTAATCTTTGTCGAGGTTGAAGACCCAACCGATGGGAGAATCCTTTTTGAAAAATAACTTAGAGCGGGTGAACCGGGTTGAAGAGATCATTCTCGGCGACCCGTTTAAAGTTTGCTCACATCTTCTGAATATTTTGATTTTCTGTTTTTCTTATTTCTTTTTACATTTTTTTTATGTGTGTTTGGAGAATCATATCGAAGCTCATGTTGTGCTTATAAGTGGAAAGCTCATCGTCCGGTGTCTTCTTTCTCTATATTTTTATAATTTTTGACACCGAGGACATTGTCCGATTAAAAAGAGTGATTTTTGTCATGTTGATATTTGGGTTGATTCTTGTGAAGTTATCCGAGTATGATTTCAAAATGTTTGGTTTGAGTCGATTTTATTTGTCTTGGTTACTAAAAATAACTTCCGTTTTTCTTTTTGCACGTGCTAAACCTTGTGGTAAGATGGATGTTAATGCATGTCAAAAAGTGCTTGATTTTTGGTGAGTTAAGAGAGTTGAGAAAATGACTTTTGAACCTTCATTGATCTTTTGAGCTGGTAAAATCATTATTAGAACATCATTACATGGTTAGTGGTATGCTTGGTGCATATGCTTGAGGGATGGATTTTGGGTTAGATAGGAATGATCTTATGTAATAGAGCCTCATTTGTTATTTTTCAAAAAAAAAAAAAAAAAAAAAAAAAAAAAAAAAAAAAAAGAGCAAGAGCAATATTTTACAGATGATGTAGTTTGGTCGTAATCACATTTGATGCTATTTAGCTAAAAAGAACACCTTTCTACATTCACCTCATTATTGCAGTTGTCTCTTGCCAAAAAAAAAAAAAAAAAAAAAAAAACAAAAAAAAAAAAAAAAAAAAAAAAAAAAGTAATTTATTTTCCTATGCATTTTGTTTGGCTCTTTGTTCGTTTCAGAAATTTCTGTTTGACCCGAATGAAATCCCAAAAGTCTGGTTTGTGGTAAGAATGGTGGAATGTTCTAAGAGTTGATTAACCTATCTTTTGGTCAATGTTCGCTTGACTGTTTGTCCTAAATTTGACCTTCCTCACACCGAAAGGTTGATTGTTTCATTTCCAACTCCATGAGAGAAAACCTTTGCACTCAAATATTTCCGACACTGTGAGATCAATGGAGTTGAGGCTTCTACTTGGTGAATTTTTTCAAAACTGCATGTGTTATGGTCGGTGGTAAGAAGGTTACGGTTTGCAGCACACACACACGACTACTGGAGTTATGGTGAAATAATCTTGATAGTATCTTTTGACTTCTTGCTAAATTTGTTTGAAATACTCGGGTGACTAAGCAAGTTGAGACTCGATTTTCTTTATGACATGATTTCTCTTGCAATTGCTAGAGACTAGCAATAAGCTGGTTGGGGGTTGTGATTAGTGCACGAAAATGTACCCTAGATACTGCTTTTGATTTATATAATATTAAAATATTTAGGCTTTAATTAAACAATTCCATTATTTTTATTCATAATATTTTAATTGGAATTTGTCTAGTTTTTACTTAATTATTTACAGATAAAAAGCAGTGTAAAAAGCTACACAAAAATAAGCCATGAAAGCCATGTTTTCAACCACCCGGAGCCAAGCCACTACATACGAGAGCCGCGTGAGCGGCCGAGCCGCACAAGCCGTGTAGAGAGAGCCGCGTGAGCCAAAGTCACAAGCCAATTCCCGCGTGGGCCCAGCTCTCGGCCTTCCCCACTCCACCCTCCACGGCGTCACCGCACGCAAGAATCCAGGGAGCGCGTCCGTACACGCGCGCCATCCAGTAGCGTTCCAATCTCGCGTGGGTCCCTCCCAACCAGGGTCTTCCAACGTGGGTCCCTCACTGTGCGGCTTCCTCGGCCGCCACACGGCTTCCAAACCGCCACAAGCTTCACCATTCATTCCACACGTGGCGACTCATTCCTTTCCTCCAACCAAGCTTTGACACGTGTCCCCATTGGTGCTGAATCCGAATTCCTTCCCCAAAAATCAGAGCAAATTACCAGATTTCTTTCCCAAAATTAAATATGTGATTTCTCCTAATTTATGTGTAATTTCATTTTGTTTCCTTTTCTTTTGTAATTTTCTAGTTTTACAATTTATTTCCTTATTTGACAGGCAACCTCTGAACACTATAAATAGAGGGGTTAGCCTAAGGTTTCAGGGGGCTTTTGATTATTCAGTTTTCTGTCGTCTTGCTGTCAGTCTCATATTTTCTCTCTAGAACTTGTGAGGATGTTTTGCAAGATAGGCTAGAGTTTCTTTTGGTGAGGTTAGAGATGAACTTAATTGAACCCAATTCGGGGTTTTGATTCCTTGTCTTTGTAAAGTTTAACATCCGAATGAATTAAATCTCATCTATTTTTCTATTACTTTTCAAAATATTGTGTGCCAATTTTTATATAAGTTCATCACGCTTTTCTTATGTAATTATGTCACGCATTGTTTTGTCATTCAAATTATTTTACAAATTGTCTTTTTTGCAATATTGTCGATTGATATATTGTCGATTTTAGATAACTTGTAATAATAATATTTCCGGAATCAACATAGAGATTTAATGTATTCACTTTTATTTTGTGAATCAAAACTGAATTGGTGAACGAAACATTAGGGATTCTCGACACCTTACCATTTTTATTATTGAATTTTCTTCCCTCTGATTTTCTCCTTTTTATTATATTTGCAACAAAAAATCTCAAAAACTATTCTTTTTTTTCTTTAATTCACTTTTCTCTAATGCTCTTATTCTTATTAATCGTTCTTGTTATTTTGTTATCTCTCTCATGGATACGACCGCCCTTTACTAAATAATTGACCGCTTGTGAACATCACTTTTGGGCGTTAATCACATGCTCATGTAAATAATCAATTACAACAGACATCATCCACAGTCTAGTAAATCCAAATATTAAATAAGTTTACATAACTTTTCTCAATTCCTTACATTTTATGACAGAGGATGAACGCAATCCTCACTTGCTCGATCCGTAGCACAACTCAGCTACGATGCACCGCTCCTCAAATCTCTTGGGAGGGGTTTAAACATTTGAAATATGAGCGAAAGGCCCAGTAGGATATAATTTGAAATAATTTAAATAAATGAATAAATAAATAAGTGCGTCAATGAATAAAATAAGACATTCAAATTTTGCCATGCGATGGAGCCTCACATCCTTTTTCTCAAAGGAGATATAACGAAACTAACAGATTACAGGCTTGATAATTAGTACAAATTACTCACCTCACCAAGTGCCTCGCCTACCGGACCGGTTTCGAATACATCCCCGAGGATGCACTCTCCGCATCCTATCCAGGCTTCTGACAATAGACTCTATTACCAGTTCACAAGATCTCTTATCTTAAGAAATCATCCTGTTTAACATTATGAAATCGTTCATCCGACCCCACGAACTACTCAAGAGCAAAATGGGGCAAGCCATGAGGTTCCATGACTAGACAAGCTATGGATTCCATGGACAGGACAAGCCAAGGATTTCCATAAACTAACAAGCCATGGTTTTCAAAACATTTTTCTTTCGCAAACCAATCCCTTTCTTTAAAACATTTTCAAGGCCAAAACCATTTTTCGAAAACAAGCTCACAAAGAAGAGGGATAGAAATCCTACCTCGCACAATCAAACCTGGGACTAGCGTTGCCTTTTCCGGCTTCCACTTCCTCAAGCCCCTTCAGTCTGAATCTTCAGCGATCACTGATACAAAATAACACTTTAGGATCAATTCTCATTCCTAAAGTAATCCAATCTCAATCATATACCAAGATTTTTGCAATTAGTGTACCCTAATCCATTTTCATGTTTCAAATTACATTCCAAGAGTTTTAAATATCAAATCAGGGATTAAAGATACTAATCCTTTCATCCCAAGTCCCCAAATGAAGCTAATTTGGGTTCTCCCCGAAAACAGGGGTCAAAACGACAATTTCAGGCCAAACAGGGTCAAACTCCGTGTACACCGGTCGTCCGGAGACAGAGGAGTGCATCACCACCGGTCGACCGGACCGGTCGGCCGGTGGCCGTAGTGAGATCTGGTCGACTGATGCGGTCGATCGGTGGAGAACTCCAGTTCGCGAAAACTCGCGGAAATCAATTCAAAAACCTGCAAATCCAGTCCCAAATCACAAAATCTCAAGGGACAACCAGTAGATCCGGGTTCTAGGTCCTAAAACAAGTCTAAAGAACCCAAGATCTACAATTTCTACTCTAGTTTTACTCAGAATCCATCAAAATCCGTTTTGAACCAAAAGTAAGTTTTAAATCCGAAAACTTGAAATCCAAGAGAGGTTCTTTCAGTAATCTTACCTTGAATTCTTCTCTTGATGTTGAAAACTCTTTGAAATCACTCTTGGTTCGAATCTGGTCTTGATTTGAGACAAAAATGAGAGAGAGAGAGAGAGAGAGAGAGAGAGAGAGAGAGAGAGAGAGAGAGAGCGGGAGTAGAGTGAAAGGAAGAGAGAGAGAGGCGCACGGGAGAAAAGAAAAGGAAGGAAGAGAAAAGAAAAGGAAAAAGGAAAAGAAAAGAAAAGGAAAATAAAAGGAAATGACGTGTAAAATATAACAGTCTAGAAATGCGCCCATACACACTTATGGATTAAAATAAATTACTGTAAATAATTTAAATACCTTGGAATCATTTAAACTCAATTAATTAAATCAGATTAGGCACACTAATAATCTTAATTACCTTAATTAATCTCAATTAATTCTTCAAGGTGTTACAAGAAATACCTAATCCTAATAACAATCCATTAGAATACAAAATCGTAGCTGAATTTATGATGCATGGACCATGTGGCATAATTAGGCCAAATTCTCCATGCATGAAAAATTCAGAATGTTCAAAAACATTTCTGAAATAATTCAAAAATGAAACAAAAATCGAAGAAACTGGATTTATTAATTACAGACGAAGAAATACATCATTTTATATTGAAAAGGAAGGTATTAAATTAGATAATAGATTTGTAGTTCCATGCAATAAAGATTTTTGTCTTAAATTTCATGCTCATATCAATGTAGACATTTGTTCACAATCAATGCTCATAAAGTATTTATTTAAATATTTGACAAAAGGACCAGATATAATTAGAGCAGTTATAGAAGACAATATATCTATAGAAAATAATAGAGAAACCACTTATAGAGAAATAGATGAAATAAAAAACTATATTAATTGAAGATATATAGCATCATACGAAGCAACGTGGCGATTATATGAATTTCCAATGCATCATAAAAATCATGCTGTTCAAAGATTATCAATACATTTACCAAGAATGCAAAATATAACATTTCATTCAAATCAACGCCTACATAATATAATAAGACGACTAGGTATTGATAAAACAACTCTTACCGAATGGATGGAAACAAATAAATGCGATATCAATGTTAGAGAATTAAGTTATACAGAGTTCCCGACTAAATACGTTTGGAATAACAAATATAAATATTGGTCTCCAAGACAAATAGGATATGCAATTGGACGAACTTTCCATGTCCATCCAAGCTCTGGAGAATTATACTATCTAAAACTATTATTAATTCATCAAAAAGGAAAAATAAGTTATGAAGATCTTCGAACAGTCAACAATATAAAATATCCAACAAATCAGGCTGCATGTTATGCATTAGGCATACTAGGAGACGACAAGGAATGGGATGAATCAATATTAGAAGCTTCATTTACATCAACAGTACCTCAACTGCGACAATTATTTGTTATAATTTTATTATTTTGCAATGTAAGTGATCCAATAAAATTCCTTCAAAAACATTAGAAACTTATGACAAACAATATTTTGCACAAAATCAAGACCTTGTTCAATAATCCAAATTTTCAAATTCCCAACAATGAATTATATAATTTTGTATTATACAAATTAGAAAAATTATTAAATCTAAATTCATCAACTTTAACACATTTTAATCTACCCCTTCCTATTGGATCATTAATAGATGATTTAAATAATAAACTCTTAAGAGAAGAACTTAATTATGACATAAATAAATTAAAAGAAGAAAATACTAAATTAATACAAAATTTAAATCAAGAACAACAATTTATTTACTAACAAATTTTACAATCATTAAACCAAGGAAAAGACAACCTTTTCTTTATTTATGGTCACGGTGGAACTGGAAAAACATATCTATAAAATGCAATTATTACAAGAAATAGATCAAATAATGAAATAATCCTTGCTATTGCATCTTCCGGAATAGCATCATTATTATTACCTAAAGGAAGAACCGCACATTCAAGATTTAGAATACCACTATCAACAGACAAATTTTCTACATGTCACATAAAAAAAGGAACACAATTAGCAAAATTAATTGAAAAAACATCGCTTATATTATGAGATGAAGCACCAATGACAAATAAATATTGTTTTAAAACATTAGACAAAACACTTCAAGATTTAAAAGATAATTTTGAACAACCACTTGGTGGAATGATAGTTGTATTAGGAGGTGATTTTCGACAAATACTACCAGTTATTCCTACAGGAACAAAAGAATACATAATAGATGCAACCATAAATAAGTCTTACTTATGGCCATATTTTTGAGTTCTAACACTAACAAAAAATATGAGATTAAAACACTATAACATCACAGAAGAAGAAAAATTGGAAATTGCAATATTTTCAGATTAGATATTAAGCATTAGAAATGGAACTGTATAGGAATAAAAGATCCAGAAAATGAAGATGCTACATGGATAAAAATACCAGACAAATACATATTACACTATCAATCAAATCCAACTGAAAAAATGTCTATAATAATATATATGATTTCAATGATTGCTTTAACAATATTGAATATTTAAAACTTCGAGCAATAATAACACCAAAAAATAAAATAGCTGACGATATTAACAATTACATACTACCTTAGCTCCTGGAGAATTAAAATCTTATTACAGTTATGACACAATTGTATCCTCATCCAAAAATATAGATGAACTTAACTTATTATACCCTGAAGAATTCTTACACAGTCTAAATTTTAATGGAATACCACCACATCAATTAAATCTTAAAATAGGAATTCCAATAATGTTATTAAGAAACTTAAATCAATCTATTGGATTATGTAATGGCACAAGACTTATTATCACACAATTAATAAACAAAATTATAGAAGGACATATCATAAACTCAAATAATATTGATGAAAAAGTTTATATTCCAAGAATAGAAATGAGTGTACATGAATCTAAATGGCCATTTACATTAAAAAGATGACAATTTCCAATAAAAATATGCTATGCAATGACAATAAATAAGAGCCAAGGATAATCATTGGCTAAAATTGGATTATATCTAGAAACTGAAATTTTTACTCATGGACAATTATATGTTGCTTTATCACGAGCCACAAACCCTAAAGGATTACACATACTACTACATGATTCAATTAATAGATATCCAAATCATATAAAAAATATTGTCTACAAAGAAATTCTACACATTATTACATAAAAACATAAAATATTGCCAAAAAAGTATACCAATATTATATTAATAATTCTATTACATTTAAATCTTTTATTAGTATTAAATTGACAACATATATTGCATGAAATTATTGATTCAAATAATTGTTTTCCCTTGACAAAATATAAGCAAAATAATTACACAAATTCATGCATTAAATCAAATAAAATTTATCAAACTATTAGAACCAAAATTTGGAAATTATGGACAAACAATGAATTAATAATAAAATATTTAACAAATCTACACTGCTTCTTGGTCAATAACCAGGTAATAATTTTCGCAAACATTATACTACATTATTTTAAATTTAATATTAAATATTATAAAATAAATAACAATTTTATTTTTCCTTTTGCAATATAAAACAATCCAAGTATCCATTAAAACATATGATTCAAGTGTTATCTCTTAAAAAATTAGGAAGTTAGTATATACAATATCAGCACCCATTTGATCACTACTGCAATGTATCAATTTACATATGTAAGAACTTTCATGCCAGTCACAGAAAAAAGATTTTATTCCATATAATATTTTGATATAAAAAAATCATTAATTTTTTGTATAATATAAAATTATCTATATATCTATGTATAAATATAAATTATTTTAACATCATAAAAATTATTACTTTTTTCTACAATATAAAATTATTATTTCCAAGCAAATTCCCCATTCACTCTGCATCCAAGAGTAATCTGCTTTTTCCAGTAACATTATAACGTTTTTGCCATTTTTTCTCCTTCTTTCGTTTGTGCACAGAGGACCTATTGGTCCTTTTAATTCTTTTAACCTCATCCTGAGTATTTTTGTCTATTTACTCTATTAACCCCTAGAAGTTTCTATCCATTGCTTTTCCTCTTCTCCGCCGTTTCTATCTCATTGTCTCACTTTTTTTTTTCTTTTCCCTTTTGGCTTCACGTGTTCATTTCGTTGTTTTCTCTACTTTGATTTTGGTTGCAATCCTGAGACTTTTCCTCTGTGTTGTTCGTATAAGGATCCTTCGGTGGACTTTGGAGGAGCATTTAAAAATTTTATTTTCCTTCTTCTTTGCATTCTCCTAATATTTTTATTTTTGAGTATATGTCATTTTGATTCCTCTTTTATTTATCTTTCGTACTTTTTGCTTTGTTTGATTACAGTTTTTTCCTTCGTTCTCTATTCATGATTAATAAATTATATATTTTCCCCTAATTTTTGTCCCTTATTTTTATTTAGTTATCTCTATAATTGATATAAAATCTTTATTTATTATCTTTCCTAAAAAAATTTGTTTTTGCAGGTGTTTATCTACTTTCGTTCCACTTCTTCTGCTCGATTTCATACTCCATGCAGACAATGTAAGATTTTTTTCCTCTCTATTTATTATGTTGATGATCTGGATTTTTAAGGTCGTCCTTTCATTTCTTAGGTTGATGACTTATTCTGATTTTGTTACGGAAATATTACATAAATCAAAAAAATTTTCTTTCCGTATGATTTTTTCTCTTCGTAACTTCTGGAAGACATTTTAGTGTCATCTTATATTATCTATCAGTTTCACCAAATTTAGTGCAATACTTTTTCACCATTTTTTGTCCTTCTTTTTCAACTTTTTCGTCCTTTTTTTCCTCAGATTTTGTAGGAACACGTGATTTTTAAGTGAAAAATCATTTAAACAACAACAAACTTGTAGGCGGAAATTTCAAAAAATTTCACATATCTTTTAATTCCAAATTAAACACAAATCACAACGAGAGGTACATGCATGATATATGTTTATGGACAAAGGAATAAAATGACAATCATACCTTTAAGACAATTGGATCAAATATGGCTGCAAGGATCTTGTCTCACTATCTCACGTTCTAAGATGGAGAATTGTCGTGAAACAAGACCGTTGATTTACGAACACAATCACACCAAAAACCACTCGTTGATTCAATATTATGACTCTAAGTGTTTTTGGCAGAAGAGAGTGGGCTCCTTTTCAAAAACCTAAGGAAACAATTTTCCTTCTATTTTTGGGTTACAAAATCCGGCCACACTAGGGAGAGAATGAGAGTGAGATATTTTTTCTTTTCCTTAGCCACCTCTAGGGTTTACAATAATATCTCTTTATAGGAGGAAATTCGAAAACTTAACCCTAGATGGGATTTCCGAATTTTCCCCTTCATTTTTGGATCAAAATCCGAATTCCCACTTGCCAAGGGATTTCTAAATTTTCCAAAAATAATATCAACTCTCTCCCTCCTTTAGTTGCCAAATAAAATCATGTTTAAATTTTATTTTGAATTTTAAATTAATCACCATTAATTTCAAAATTCAAATTCATTCTTTTTATTTTTCAATTATCAAATAAATGAAAAATAACATAATGAATTTATTTAAACATAATTATGTAACAAAACATCAGTTTCAATTTTCCCACTTATTAGAGCTAGCCTTGAGATTGATTGGACCCATACGAGCAAAGCTATGGAATTACAATACTCGACTAATTTATCCCGATAAGTTATCGATGTATTTAATTCTGACATCGTACGACTCTACTAAAGGTTCGATGCCGACTAATCTCTTGATTCATATGCGTTATTTTTCTGATGGTGTTAATACAATTTATCACATGGTCCACATAATAAATGCACTATTATCCTTCGTAAATATCAGTGACTAGAATGGTATAGAAAATTACCGTTTTACCATTCCAGTCATTATTTCCTCAACTCCTTTATATGATTGTCAATAAGAAAGACATATGTTCATAAGATGTCTCGCACATGTCACGATGTCTTAATCAATGAATACCATCATTGAATACCAGGCCTACTTTATTTATTCACACACCCATCAATAAAGCATGAGGTGATATTATCGTTTACGAATTCCATATTTGTGAATCACACAACTCCAAATCAATTATGTCATGATCCCAATAGCCGAGATGTTGTTCAAAAACTATGAATTAATCTCATTGGTGAATCAAAGACCATGAGAAATTAAGTCGAGTTATGTATTCACTTCAGGATTGAGATAATTACGCAAATATACTTAAGTTATAATATTAGGTTTAGAGCTCTATAAATGGTTTTTGATCTAACCTAATTAGTTACATGGTCTATTCAACATGTTGTGAACATGTCTAGATCAACCACAGAGTCCAACTCCTATGCCCCGAGACCAGCATTACATGGTTCGATCTAACAGTCATAATCGGATTCGATTACCTAATCGATCCTAAGACTGCGAATATCAATTTTAAACTATATCAGAAGAGCTTGTCCGACAGGGATTCCCTGACTCTTATTTCGTTTATAACAGTCTATGGACTAAACAATATTGCTAACACTCTTGAGTATGAATCAAAACATAACATTATTTTATTTATAAACGTCAGCAAAATAATGATGTCCGATATTTGCCATTTCATAAATAACAAATTACACCCTACTTTATGGACACATTTCCAACAAACTCCCACTTGAACTTAAAGTAGGTGTGTACAATCTCGCATCCCTAAACCCTCCAAATGACTATCGAAGACTTTACCAGATAAAGCCTTTGTGAATGGATCAGCCAAGTTATCATGTGTTGATATCTTTGTCACTTCAACATCGCCTCTTTGTACAATCTCCCGAATAAGGTTACTTCCGCTGTTTGTGCTTGGACCTCTTATGGCTTCTAGGCTCCTTAGAGTTTGTTACAGCCCCACTGTTATCGCAATACAGTACCATGGGCCTATCAACATCCGAACAACTTCTAGTGATACAAGGAACTTCTTAAGCCATTCAACCTCTTTTGAAGCTTCACAAGCTGCCACATATTCGGCCTCCATGGTGGAGTCAGCTTTGTAAGTTTGCTTAATACACCTCCATACCGCTGAACCTCCATTCAGGATAAACACTGATCCTGAAGTGGATTTCCTGGAATCCTTATCCGATTAGAAATCAGAGTTGGTGTATCCCATCATAGTCAGGTCAATGCCTGAGTATACAAGCATGTAGTTCCTCGTTCTCCTAAGATACTTGAGGATATGCTTGACAGCAACCCAGTGCTCAGGTCCAAGGTTAAACTGGAATCTACTCACCATGCTACCGCGTAGTATATATCAGGTCTGGTGCAAAGCATCGCATACATGAGGCTTCCTACGACTGAAACGTAAGGAACTCAACTCATGTCTTCCTTTTCTTGAGGAGTTTTGGGAGACTACTCCTTTGAGAGGGATACTCCATGTCTGAAGGGTAAATAACCCTTCTTGGAGTTTTGCATGGCAAATCGGTCCATTACCTTATCGATATATGATGCTTAAGATAGTGCCAATTGTCTGTTCTTCCGATCACGAAAGATTTGAATTCCCAGAACATACGTAGCTTCTCCTAGATCCTTCATATCAAACTGCTTTGCAAGCCATAGCTTAACCTCAGTCAATCTTCCTACGTCATTCCCAATAAGCAGTATGTCATCCACATATAAGATTAAGAAAACCACTTTGCCTTCTTGTATCAACTTATACACATAAGGCTCATCCAACAACTAAATAAAACCGTAAGTTTTAACAGTGTCATCAAATCTGATATTCCATGATCTAGATGTCTGCTTTAGTCCGTGAATGGACTTTTACAGTCCACAAACCTTTTCTTCTTGACCTTTTTCAATGAATCCATCTGGTTGAGCCATATAAATGCGCTCATCTAGGTTGCCATTCAGAAAAGCTATCTTCACATCCATCTATCAAATCTCATAATCTAAGGCAGCATCAATGGATAGAAGAATACGGATGCATTTAAGCATAACCACCGGAGAGAAGGTATCCTCATATTCAATTCCTTCTTTCTGGGTGTAGCCCTTAGCTACCAGTCTTGCTTTGAATGTCTCCACATTCCCATCTGGACCCCTCTTCTTCTTAAAGATCCATTTACATCCTATGGGTTTTACCCCTTCAGGAGGATCTACCAGAGTCCATACGCCATTCTTATACATTGATTATATCTCGGCGTTCATGGCTTCATGCCATAGGTTTGCTTCAGAACTTGCCATAGCCTGCGAGTACGAGATTGGTTCATCAACGTCTAAATCTGATACTGCAGTTAATGCATCTCCATAAGACATGTACCTATCTGGTTGTCTCATAACCCTCTCACTACGTCGAGGCTCTATTGGTGTTAGTTCCTATTACGGTTCATCTATTATTGGTTCAGGAATAGAACGTGGAGATGTTACACAAACATTTTTACCAGTCAATTCCTCAAGTACAAGTCTGCTTCTAGGCTTCATATTCTTCACAAAATCTTCTTCTAGAAAATGAGCATTCGTGCTAACGAATGTTTTCTGATCGGCAGGACTATAGAAGATGTAGCCTTTTGTCCCTTTAGGATATCCTACAAACAATCTTCTAAACGACTGGCTAGCTTGACAGTCTTCTTTCTAAGCACATGTGCTGGCCAACCCCATATTCTGGTATGGCCAATAGATGACTTCTTGCCACTCTATCTTCATATGGAGTTCCAGACACAACTTTAGATGGAACTTGATTCAGAATATATGCTGTTGTTTCCAAGGCATATCCCAAAAGGAATCAGGAAGGGATGAGTAACTCATCATTGATCTAACCATATCTAATAGAGTTTGGTTCCTTCTTTCTAACATGTCATTCTGCTAAGGAGTACCTAGCGCAGTCAGTTGAGAAAATATACCTTCTTCCTTAAGAAAGTCTACGAACTCTCCTAGCAAGTATTCACCACCATGATCGGATCGTAGTGTTTTAATCTGTTTGTCTAATTGTTTTTCAACCAAGGCCTTGAATTCTTTGAACTTTTCAAAGGTTTCAGACTTTTGACGCATTAGATAAATGTGACCAAAATGAGAATAGTCATCAGTGAAGGTTATAAAATATTCATATCCTCCTCTTGCTTGGATATTGAATGGCCCACATACATCACTATGTATAAGTTCTAGGCATTCATCAGCTCTATTACCCCTTGCAGAAAAGGGTCTCTTGGTCATTTTTCCTTCAATGCAAGATTCACATGTAGGTAGTGAGCCTACACTTAAGGTTTGTAAGGGACCGTCTCTCACTAACCTTTTAATCCTGTCAAGGCTAATATGTCCAAGACGTAGACGCCATTTGTAGGTTTGATCTGTTACGTCTAACCTCAACCTTTTACTATCCCTAATTGAATCATCATTCAACTCAGTATCATAAATCGTTGGAACAATTGGTTTGACATAGAACAGATTGTTTATCATGACTGTAGAAGTAATCATGAAACCATTCTTAAGAATCTAAATGACATTATTATTGAATCCTAAAGAATATCCTTGCTTAACCAAACAAGCTACAGAAATAAGGTTTTTCCTAAAAACCGGGACATAATAAACATTGTTCAAAACAATAAAACTATTCTCAAAAACTAATTTAATGCTTCCAACGGATATTGCCGATATTGATGCTCCGTTCCTTCAGCGAAAGTTAAACTCGCCCTTGCTAAGCCTTTTGCTTTCCCTGAACCCTTGCAGAGAACAATAAATATGATTAGTGACTCAAGAGTCTACAATCCAAGAAAAAGTAGAGTCAGCCATAAAATAGGCTTCGGTCACAAGTAATGTACCTTTAGCTTTAACCTCCTTGAGGTAAGTAGGACAGTTGCGCTTCCAGTGGCCAGCTACTCCACAATGGTGACATTTGTCATTACTCTTGTCTACATTTGCAATTTTCTTACCCTTTCCAGCTTTTCCTTCCGGCTTCTTCTTGTTGTAGTTTTTTTTTTCTGTTTCTTGGCACCAGAGGTGGAAGGCTTTGCTTTAGCAAGGTTTACCTCTCCATTCCTCTTTTTGCCTTTAAGCAGTAGGGTTTCCACAGTCTGAAGCTCCTTCATGAGTTCAGGGAGTGAATAGCTCAACTTATTCATTGAGTAGTTGAGCTTGAAGTTGTCGAACATCTCCGAGAAAGTCTCTAGGATCATATCCACCTGAGTCTCCCCATCTATCTCAGCTCCCACGAGCTCCATCTCATTTAGGTGACTAATGATCAATAGCATATGGTCCCGAACAGGAGTGCCGGATTTCATCCGGCAGTTCATGAAGTTACGCACTACAGCTTGCTTGGCTTGACGGCCCTAGCTGCTGAACATTTTAACAATGTTGTAGATCATATCTGTAGCCATCAACATGTTCTGATGTTGCTGCTACAACACATTGCTAATTGATGCTAAAATATAGCACCTAGCGATCTCATCGGAACGCATCCAAGAAGTGTATGCGTCTCGCTCCTCTTGAGTAGACTCATCAGTCGGCCCAAGAGGACAAGGGGTGGTGAGCACATGCCTGTGCTTGTCTACTATTAACACAATGTCAAGGTTACATTTCCAGTCAACATAATTTTCACCCACTAGTTTGTTCGTACTAAGAATTTGTGCGATCGAGGATAAAGATATGATTGCTGAAAAATAAAATAGAGTGGCGTTGGCAATTTGCTTAAAATTTAAGAAAAGTATGATCTATGAATGCAAATACTTAAACAAGAAAAAATCCTTTTGAAAAACATGTTTCATCCATGGTGTTACGATCATAAATAGTAACACTTCCCACCTAAGGGTGGCGTCCGTGAAGCCTCCTATCGTATTAAGACTCCTCTCGTTTGGTCCACCTTATAGGATGTCTCCACATCCAGTGCAACCAATCACCATCCTTTTGGTCACTTCAGTCCCATTGCCTAGCTCCTAAAGGAGGTTACAATGGACTTCAATCTAAGTGTTTAACCGACTAATCGACTCTAGAGGTTGTTATGAACTAGCAATCCATCTAGGGATGGTCCTACCTCACTACTTCCTTTTTGAGTCTTATCTTCTCAAGCAACTCCTTAGCGACATGCTTTGTGGGTTTCTCCCATTGAAGTGAGGACCACTATGGTGGCTCTTTTCCCGTCCATGTGTCACAATCAGGCTAAAGTCGGAGACCTTGGGAATGTTTCAATGCAAACGACCCTCCCACTTGGTTTTTTTTAAAAAATGGATTTTGTTTTAAAATTAAGTCTAATTAATAATTTGTCAACAAAATCATAACCTTTATAAATTTGTCGTTGCATTTTATAACACTTTAAAAAAATTTACCCATTGCATTTATAATTATAACAATTTATAATATTAAACTACAATGATGCATGAACATGTTCGCATGGCAATTTGATATTAGCATCACTATATCCTGTATGGCATGTTTTAATGATGCGAGATTAAATAATAAGTCATACATTCAAAATTTAACCTCTCTATGGCTCATTTCTAATTACAACCCACAAAACAAATGAATAATAAATCACAATAATATTCTTCATCTTGTCTCTATGGCATCTTCACAATTTTCCTTTTTCATAATCCCTGAAATAGAAAATGTTTTGGAGGAAACAAAAATTTAAAATTTGAAATTCAAAATTTCAAAAAAAACTTTTTTTAAAAAAGTTAGGCTAGGCTCAGGACAATCCCGAGCCCACCCTTTTTGCTTAGGTAGGGCTAGGCCCTGCCTAGCGCGGGATGGGCTGCCAAGCCAGGCAGCCCTTGCGCGCTGCGCATGGGCCGCGGCCCTTGCCTGGGCAAGGCTAGTGGCAGGGCTTACGGCCCCTACCTGGGCAGGGGCCACAGGCCCGCTAGGGTTTCAAAAAACCCTGGCGCACGCTAGGGTTTCTGAAACCCTAGTGTGCCGTGTAGCCAAACCCAAGGGAGGGGCTGGCGGCTGTGCTAGTGACAGAGGTAGGGCCTCGTGCGGCGGCGTGCAGTGACGACACTAAAAAAAATTCTGGAATTTTAAATTAATAAATTTCCTGTGCCTTTTAATGGCTTACATCATTTTCTAAAGAAAAATATAAACCACTAATCTTGCGTAATTAAAAACCTATAGCCAATCGATCGAGATCCAATCACAAATATTATTCAAAGCAATTTTGAATTCATCACATATTCATGCAAGATGCCAATATCAACACATATCATACAATCCAATCGCATAAACATAAATCATGAATGATCAAAAACCTAGGCTCTGATACCAATTGTAGGAGCGCGTTGTGATTTTTAAGTGAAAAATCATTTAAACAACAACAAACTTGTAGCAGAAATTTCAAAAAAATTCACATATCTTTTAATTCCAAATTAAACACAAATCACAACGAGAGATACATGCATGATATATGTTTATGGACAAAGGAATAAAATGACAATCATACCTTTAAGACAATTGGATCAAATATGGCCGCAAGGATCTTGTCTCACTATCTCACGTTCTAAGATGGAGAATTGTCGTGAAACAAGACCGTTGATTTATGAACACAATCACACCAAAAACCACTCGTTGATTCAATATTATGACTCTAAGTGTTTTTGGCAGAAGAGAGTGGGCTCCTTTTCAAAAACCTAAGGAAATAATTTTCCTTCTATTTTTAGGTTACAAAATCCGGCCACACTAGGGAGAGAATGAGACTGAGATATTTTTTCTTTTCCTTAGCCACCTCTAGGGTTTACAATAATATCTCTTTATAGGAGGAAATTCAAAAACTTAACCCTAGATGGGATTTCTGAATTTTCCCCTTCATTTTTGGATCAAAATCTGAATTCCCACTTGCCAAGGGATTTTCGAATTTTCCAAAAATAATATCAACTCTCTCCCTCCTTTAGTTGTCAAATAAAATCATGTTCAAATTTTATTTTGAATTTTAAATTAATCGCCATTAATTTCAAAATTCAAATTCATTCCTTTTATTTTTCAATTATCAAATAATTGAAAAATAACATAATGAATTTATTTAAACATAATTATGTAACAAAACATCAGTTTCAATTTTCCCCATTACTAGAGGTAGCCTTGAGACCGAATGGACCCATATGAACAAAGCTATGGAATTACAATACTCGACTAATTTATCCCGATAAGTTATCGACGTATTTAATTTGGTTTAGAGCTCTATAAATGGCTTTTGCTCTAACCTAATTAGTTACATGGTCTATTCAACATGTTGTGAACATTTCTAGATCAACCACAGAGTCCAACTCCTATGCCCCGAGACCAGCATTACATGGTTCGATCTAACAGTCATAATCGGATTCGATTACCTAATCGATCCTAAGACTGCGAATATCAATTTTAAACTATATCAGAAGAGCTTGTCCGCCTGGGATTCCCTAACTCTTCTTTCGTTGATAAAAGTCTATGGACTAATCAATATTACTAACACTCTTGAGTATGAATCAAAACATAACATTATTTTATTTATAAACGTCAGCAAAATAATGATGTCCGATATTTGCCATTTCATAAATAACAAATTACACCTTACTTTATGGACACATTTCCAACAAATTTTTCCTTGCTTCTGCCCTTTTGTATTTTCTATGTTGTTAGTACTAAAATTATCTTCAAATCTGCATCCATTTTATTACATAATTGATAAATTTTGATTTCCCAATTTTTCTCTAACCAGATACGTGTTATATTCTTATATGATGTTTACTATTCATAATAACTTTTCTACTTACTATTTATTAGTGTTGTTAGTTCCATAGATTTACAATACATATTCTCCTCTATCTATTCCCCTACCTATTCCATTTCATCCTTTATCAATATCCATTTTGCCTCATTACTCCACATTTACGGCTTTCCTTTCATACTTCTCTACCTTTGATTGTTTATCGTTGTTCTTTTTTTACCTATAATCACACTGTTTCACTCCACAGTCCATCACTTACTATTGTTTACTTTTATTTTTCTATCCTTAACTAGCTGTGTTCGTTCCTGGTTCGTTGATATCCTACATTTAGCACAATTTTTAGCCTAGGTACTATTAATAACTCATGCTTCCTTTTTTCATATATTATTAATACTTGATCCCATCTTATTAATACTTGTCATTGCTTTTTTTTTTCATCACTTTTATCAACTCATACCTTTATTATTTTATTGTTATTCAATATAATTAAAATGTTTACTCACATTTCATCTCACTCACATATTATTAATAATTGCCATTGTCTTTTTTCATTTGTTCTTTCAATCTATCCCCCTTTTGTTTTATCATAATTCAATCAAATTAAAATGTTTATTTGCATTTTATTTTACTCCCATCTTGTTAATACTTGTTGTTGTCTTTTTTCATTACTCCTCTCAATCAATCATTTTTCTATTTTATCATTATTCAATGGCATTAGAATGTTTATTTACATTTTATTCATTTTTTGGCAATATCTTTAACCATATAACTTTAATTTAAATACTTTAGCTCTATTTTTTTCCACATTTCTTTAATTCTTTCCCTGTCTTTTTTCTCTTCCTCTCCTTTTCCTTATTTGTAAACTGCTCACACATATTAATAAATATACTAAAGGAAACCTAAACCGTACTGTTCATGCACACTGAAATTACTGTTCTTGCAATAGTATTGTGACGATTTTGCCCTTTTTCTTTCTGCTCTTTTTGTTTCTTGGTTGTGGGCTTTTTGGTCTTTTACTTTTGTTCAGTGATGCGACAATTTTGTAATTGCCGTTTTGGTTTTTTGTTTAGTCTTACCGTGTGATTGTGAAACCCTAATAGCATCTCTTTTTTGCTTTTCTTTTATCCGCCGTTTCTCTTTCTTCTTCTTCCGCTGTGTCTTTTTTTTCTTTTTCTTTTTTCTCCTTCTTTGCTTCCATCCGTTGCTTTGGCTCCTTGCTTTTTGTTGATTTTGCTTTGGGCATCTCTTTTTTGCTTTTCTTTTCATCTGCCGTTTCTCTTTCTTCTTCTTCCTCTGTGTCTTTTTTTTTTCTTTTTTCTCCTTCTTTGCTTCCATCCGTTGCTTTGGCTCTTTGCTTTTCGTTTATTTTGCTTTGCATGCCGAAGATTTTCCTCAGTCTTCTTTGTCTATGGGTATTTTTGGTGGGTTTTTGGCAGGAAGTTATTTTTTGTTCTTTGGTTTTGAAATTTCTGGGGTTTTTTTTCCCGTCTTCTTTTCCTTGATTTTGGTTCAGATACTGCAGATTTTAATTTTCTTCTCCATTGCTGGTGCATCGTTCCTTTTTGTGGACTGTGCTTTTTTTTTTCCTTTTCCTTGATTTTGGCTCCGATGCTGGAGATAGTTCTTTTCCTCTCTGTTGTCATTAGTGCGTCGTTCCCTTTTGTGGGGTTTGATTTTTTTTTCCTTTCCGTTGATTTTGCTTCGGATAGTGCAAATTTTGCTTTTCCTCTCTTTTTTTTGTCTGTCGCTCCTTTTGGTGGGTTCTGGATTTTATTTATTTATTTTTTTCCTCTTGGTTTTATTTTTTTTTTTTGCCTCTCTCTTTCGGTTGATTTTGCTTGGGCTACTGCAGATTTTTCTCTTTCTTTGTGTTGTTGACCTATCGTTCTTCCTTTTTCTTTTTTTTTCCTTTTTTGTTTTTACCCTTATTTATTCATTTTTTATTTCTCTATGATTTTATTTTACTTGAGATGCTGACCATTTTCCTACTGTGCATCCTTTTTGTGGCCTTTCCGCAGGTATTCAATTTTTCCTATTTGATTTTCTTTTCTTAATTTTTTTTTCCATTTCCTGATTCTGTTGTTTTAATTCATATGATTTTCGATCACCTCCTCAACATTACATTCAATTTTTGTCCTTTTTTTGTTCACATTTCTTACTTTTTGGTTTGTTTCATTAATATTCTCAGTTTCGTTCTTAATACATTACTAATTTGATTACATATTTTTCCTCCAATTTCGCTCGGTTGCTTCTATAAAATTTGTTCTGCAAGTCTCTTATCTATTTTTGTCGCTTTTACTCATGCATTTTAGGATGGATATAGATAATGTGAGATTTTTTTCTGTTCCATTTATTGTTTTGATGATCTGCATTTTTAGGCTGTCCTTTGATCTCCTAGAGTGATGATTCATTGCAATTTGATTACGATTGCATTAAATGATTTACAGATTTTTTCTTTCTCTATCTTCTGGTTTGCTGTGCTGATAATATTATTTTTTTTAAACCATTTATTCTTGTAGGTACTTTATTCACTTTAATAGCTTTTCTCCTACTGGATTTGGCTATCTGTATCGGTAATATCATATTTTTTTTGTTTTTCATTTATTACAGTGATCATCTAAACCTTTTAGGTTGTCCTTTCATTTACTAGGTTAATAACTCATTTTGATTTTCTTGCAGATTTCTTAAATGAATCAAAGATTTTTTCGTGTGATATTATCTAAAACAATATTTTTTCCTATTTTTGTGTCCTTTTTCCAATACTTTTCTTTATTATAACTTTTCTAACTATTTCTCTAAAGCAATATAGATTAATACGTGTTATCTTTTTATACATTGTCCACTATTGATAACAGCTTTTCTGCTTATTATTTATTAATGTTGTTTGTCGAATACATTTACCATGCATATTTTCCTCCGCCCATTCTCTTTCCCCTTTCACATTATCCATTATTATTACTGATTTTCCCTCATTACTTCACATTTACTTCCCATTACCTCCCTTTTATAGTTTTCTGGCTTTGACTCTTCTTCTATCCTTAACTAGCAATATTTTGTTCCGGTTGTTCAATATCTTACGCTTAGCACAAATTTCATACTGCTACAGGTACTATCAATAACTTCTATTCCATTTTTTCTCACGTTATTAATACTGCGTTTTACATTATTAATACTACTGTTATTTTCTTCATTCCTTTCATTATTATAGAATACAATTGAAATATTTATTTTTATTTTATTTTCCTACCATGTTTTTAATATATACCATTCTTTTCCTTCATTCTTTTTCCCAACGTATGGCCTTATTGTTTTATCATTATTGAATCGGATTAAACTATCTATTTGCGTTTTATTTACTTTTTGGAATTATATTTAAATATGTATTTAAGCTACACGTTTCTGTTTTACTATTCATTTTCAATTTCTTATATTTTTTCTCTCATCTTTTTTTCTTTTTCTAATAATGATGATAAGGAAACATAAATTTAATATGTTGCTGTCAATATATGTTGTTGAGCTCATTCTATTTTTTCTTATTTTTGTTAATTCAATATCTTTTATTAGTGTTCTATACCTATTTTTCTTCATTTTTATACTTATCCTCTCTTTTTATGTTTAACTAATTCTATTTCTCCCTATTTGGTTGACATTTTACAGCTACTACACTTTTCATACTGGTCCAGGTACATTTGATAACTTCTACTCTCTTTTTTTACCTTATTTACGCTTGCTCTCATATTATTAATATTTACCTATACTTGATTAATTATGTTTGTTTTTGTCTACTTAATGTTTTACAGCTAAAACACTTTTCAAAATCATCTACTTATTATTACTAATTTCAGTTATGTTTTCTCCTGTTATTAATCCTTGATTCAATCTTATTAGTATTTACAATTTAAATGGCATCCAAATATTTATTTCTACTTTATTTATTTTTTGGCATTATATTAACTATGTTTTTAAATTACATGTCTTAGTTCTTCTCTTTAGCTTCACTTTAGTTGTAATCCTAACAATTTTCCATTATTAAGTACTTTTTTCTGTATTTTCTTTGTATTTGTACCTTCTCCTCTTCTTTTTTTTGTCACTAACTGCTCCATCCATAGCCCCTCATATTGTCCTTATATGTTTGGACAATTTACTTCCCATAATCTTAGTTTTTTCTCATACTTTTTTCTAATCATTTATGTCTTCTTTGTTATTCCACCTTATATTGAATCAATGTATGTTTTTTTTTTTCTTTTTTTTACATGTTCTTAGAATTGAGAAACAAATATCATTTCTTTTATTTTTCCGTACTAGACTTAGAAGTATTTGAACAATCTCATATCCTTAGTCTATGTCATTACTTTTCATCACATAGAACTTATGATATGTATAATGAATCAAATATATTACGAATATCATAGCTATATCCATTTCCCTACATTTACAATTATAAAATAATTATAACATTACAACCTGTATTTCCTTCACAAATGAATCATCAAAAAATTCAAGCGTTCAATAACAAAACTAAACCTACAAGACCGCGTTTATAACAAAGACCTACCACAAGACAAGTCCTACATATAACTACTGATTATAAATATTGGCAATGAAAATAAATAATAATAATAATAATAATAATAATAATAATAATAATAATAATAATAATAATAATAAACAAATAAATAAATAAATAAATAAACATAAAAACAGAATTTGTGTTTGGTTCCTTCAAAAAACGACCAATCCTATATTGTAAACGACAATATATATAGAAAGAGGGATAACTTTTTTTATTATTTTTTTTTTTTACTGCTTCTATATACATATAAAGAATAAGCAGTGCAGAGACAAGCATTAGCTACAATATCTTACGTACAATATCCTGTTATTCAGAAACCGGCGAGAGAGAGACATGATTAATATTCCAACTATAATTTTTTTTTCAAGTAGTAATATTCTTAACTATAATTAATTGAGCATATGATATAATGATTATCACAATATAATTTTATTTCTTCATCACAAATAAATTAAAAAAGTTAACACATAAACAACAATTATTATATAAAAATACTATAATATTCATACCTTTTAAATATTGCTTTGCTTACAATTTTTTCCCCTGTTTTTTCTGCTTTTTAAATCCTGTTTTACCTACAATCTTTTTCCCTGTTTTTTTCCTTCCGCCTGCACTTTCTTACGTTTTATTTCTTCTTCCTCTTCATCTCCCTTAACGTAAAAAATCAATAACCTTTTCTTTATATACTATCATTAATTATTACTAATGCCAATAATATTAACGACTATATAATATTCATATTATATTTCTTTATATATTTTTTCCTCGCATTTATCTTATTTTTTTAGTAATAGTTCCTATTTTAGTTTTATTTTGATAAATTAATCATCTATACATTTTTCTTCTTATAAAGTTACACAGATATAAGATAAAAATACTTTACATATTAAATTCCAAAACATATCTAAACATATTTAGTCATTAGCTTCCTTCCTAACATATTATAATATTCAATAAATAATCTAATTTATTTAATTTTTTTTTTTTTTTGGCTTTTCTATGTAATAGCTAAATGCTTTTATATCATAAACACAGATGAATAAGAAAAAAAAAAATTCAAAAAGATCATCCCGACAAAAGTCAATCTATGCGACGCGCCATTTCTCTAATAAATCAAGAATCAAAACACAACAAATGATTTTCAAAATCGAGAAATGAAGCTTTTGAAGCTACATCAACAACACGTTCAAGATCCAAATTTGACACAATGCTTGGACATTTTCAATCTGAAGATCAAATTCCCATATCATTACCTTTGACATCCAGCACTTACAATGAAAATTGTAATTCTCTTATCTATATCAATCATTTCATTTAAATAATAATATAATTCTTTGTACAAATAATATCTAAATTTTATTAATCAACTTTATTATCATTTTTCTTTCCTTTTCACAGGTACTATTAATACATATATTGATCTCGGAGATAGTTCTTATATCTGTCGTCATTGTGGTGCATTATTTTGGTTCAATGAGCGAGCCAAAACCAGTAATCTAATTGAATATAATCTTTGTTGTAGAAATGGAAAAATAATATTGCCCTTAACTAAAAAAACACCTCTTACACTAGATAGATTACTTAATTATTATGGAGGTTCAATAAGTACACACTTTCGCAAAAACATCCGAATATATAATTCCATGTTTGCATTTACATCATTTGGTGCTAATATAGAAACAAATACAACAAACTCAAGTGGCCCATACATTTTTAAAATAAGTGGGCAAATACATCATCTTATGGGATCTTTATTACCAATTAATAATAATCCGCCAAAATTTGCACAATTATATATATATATACGACTCAGAAAATGAAATTGAAAATCGAATAGCTTCATCATTTCAACATGATCATCAATCTAAAAATTTAATACAATTTATAACTGAAAATTTAACAAAAATGCTTGATTATACAAATAAATTAGTTAAACTTTTTTGAATGATAAAAGATCAATATCAAGAATGTCATATCCCATCTATGAAATTAAGACTTATAGGTCAAAGAAATACAGATAGTAATCAATATGAATTACCTACTTCAAATGATATAGGTGGTTTAATAGTAGGAGATATTGGTGAATATGAACAAGGAAGAGACATTATAATTCAAGATAAAACAAACACTTTACAAAGGATTACAAAACTACATTCATGTTATATGGCCCTTCAATATCCACTATTATTTCCTTCACGGAGAGGGGCGGTTACCGAATAGATTTAAAATATAATATCAATAATACAAGAAATACCTCTACAAGAAAAAAAGAATTTCTATCACGAGAATTTTATTGCTATCAATTACAAGAACGACAAATACAAGGAAATACCCTTTTTCGGGCTGGCAGACTATTCCAACAATATGTAGTTGATGCATATGCCTCTGTAGAAGAAGATCGACTGGATTATATTAGGAAAAATCAAAAAAATTTAAGATCTGAAATTTATCAAGGAATTCAAGACGCAATCACCAAAGGAGATACAAATGCACAAGCGATAGCAAAAAGAATTATTCTTCCTTCTAGCCATACAGGAAGTCCAAGATATATGATTCAAAATTATCAAGATGCAATGACAATTTGCAGGTACTATGGAAATCCAGATTTATTTATAACATTTACGTGTAATCCAAAATGGCCTGAGATTATCAGAGCTTTAGCAAAAATACCAGGACAAAAACCAGAAGATAGACCAGACATTATTACAAGAATTTTTAAAATGAAATTAGATCATATTCTATATATTATTACAAATGAAAAAATATTTGGAACAATTATAGCAAGTTAGTTCATTCTATTCACATTTATTTTATTCCATGAATACCTAATAAAAATAAATAAATTATAATTTCTAATACAATAGAAAGTATAACAAATTATTTTTTAATTTTGTAGATTTACATGTCATAGAATTCCAGAAACGAGGACTCCCACATTCTCATTTTCTCTTTTGGCTTCACAATGACGACAAAATGCGTGAGCCATGGCAAATAAATAAATTCATTTATGCAGAAATACCTGATCCTAATAAGAATCCATTAGAATACAAAATTGTAACTGAATTTATGATGCACGGACCATGTGGAATTATTAAGCCAAATTCTCCATGCATGAAAAATTCAGAATGTTCAAAAAAGTTCCCAAAACAATTTAAAAATGAAACAACAATCGAAGAAACTGGATTCATTAATTATAGACGAAGAAACACATCATTCTATATTGAAAAAGAAGGTATTAAATTAGATAATAGATATGTAGTTCCATACAATAAAGATTTATGCCTAAAATTTCAAGCTCATATCAATGTAGAAATATGTTCACAATCAATGCTGATAAAGTACTTATTTAAATATTTAACAAAAGGACCAGATAGAATTAGAGCAGTCATAGAAGATAATATATCTATAGAACATACCGGGGAAACCAGTTATAGAGAAATAGATTAAATAAAAAACTATATTAATTGTAGATATATCGCACCATATGAAGCAATGTGGCGATTATATGAATTTCCAATACATCACAGAAATCCTATTGTTCAAAGGCTATCAATACACTTACCAAAAATGCAAAATATTACATTTCATTCAAATCAACGATTACATAATATTATAAGACAACCAGGTATTGATAAAACAACTCTTACTGAATGGATGGAAACAAATAAACACGATATCAATGCCAGAGATTTAACTTACATAGAATTTCCAACTAAATATGTTTGGAATACTAAATATAAATATTGGTCTCCAGGACAAATAGGACATGCAATTGGACGAACTTTCCATGTTCATCCAAATTCCGGCGAATTATATTACCTAAAATTGTTATTAAATCACCAAAAAGGAAAAATAAGTTATGAAGACCTTCGAACAGTCAACAATATAAAATATCCAACAAATCAAGCTACATGTTATGCATTAGGCTTACTAGGAGACGACAAGGAATGGGATCAATCAATATTAGAAGCTTCATTTATATCAACAGCACCTCAACTACGACAATTATTTGTTATAATTCTATTATTTTGCAATGTAAGTGATCCAATAAAATTCCTTGAAAAACATTGGAAACTTATGACAGATGACATTTTGTACAAAATTAAGAACTTATTCAATAATCCAAATTTTCAAATTCCCAACAACGAATTATATAATTTTGTATTGTACGAATTAGAAAAATTATTAAATCTAAATTCATCAAGCTTAACACATTTTAATCTACCTCTTCCCTCTTTGGATCATTAATAGACGATTTAAATAACAAACTCTTAAGAGAAGAACTTAATTATGACATAAATAAATTAAAAGAAGAAAATAATAAATTAATACAAAATTTAAATCAAGAACAACAATTTATTTACCAACAAATTTTAGGATCATTAAATCAACAAAAAAACAATCTTTTCTTTATTTATGGTCATGGCGGAACTAGAAAAACATATTTATGGAATGCAATTATTACAAAAATTAGATCAAATAATGAAATAATTCTTGTTGTTGCATCTTCCGGGATAGCATCATTATTATTACCTAAAGGAAGAACCGCACATTCAAGATTTAGAATACCACTATCGACAGACAAATTTTCAACCTGTCACATAAAAAAAGGAACACAATTAGCAAAATTAATCGAAAAAACATCGCTTATATTATGGGATGAAGCACCAATGACAAATAAATATTGTTTTGAAGCACTAGACAAAACACTTCAAGATCTAAACAATAATTTTGAACAACCATTTGGCGGAATGACAGTTGTATTAGGAGGTGATTTTCGACAAATACTACCAGTTATTCCTACAGGAACAAAGGAATACATAATAGATGCAACCATAAATAAATCTTACTTATGGCCACATTTTCGTGTCCTAACACTAACAGAAAATATGAGATTAAAACACTATAACATTACGATTTAAGAAAAAAAACAAAATGCAATATTTTCGATTTGGATATTAAGCATTGGAAACGGAACTGCAGAAGGAATAAAAGATCTAGAAAATGAAGATACTACATGGATAAAAATACCAGACAAATACATATTGCACTATCAATCAAATCCAATTGAAAAAATGTCTACATTGATATATAATGATTTCAATAATTGCTTCAACAACATTCAATATTTAAAAGAACGAGCAATAATAACCCCAAAAAATAAAACAGCTGATGATATTAACAAATACATATTATCCTTAGTCCCTGGAGAATTAAAATCCTATTATAGTTATGATACAATTGTATCCTCATCCGAAAATATAGATGAACTTAACCTATTATATCCTGAAGAATTCTTACACAGTTTAAATTTTAATGGAATACCGCCACATGAATTAAACCTTAAAATAGGAATTCCAATAATGTTATTAAGAAATTTAAATCAATCTATTGGATTATGTAATGGCACAAGACTTATTATCACACAATTAACAGATAAAATTATAGAAGGACAAATCATAAATTCAAATAATATAGATGAAAAAGTTTATATTACAAGAATAGAAATGACTGTACATGAATCAAAATGGCCATTTACATTAAAAAGACGACAATTTTCAATAAAAATATGCTATGCAATGACAATAAATAAAAGTCAAGGACAATCATTAGCCAAAATTGGATTATATCTAGAAACTGAAATTTTTACTCATGGACAATTATATGTTGCTTTATCAAGAGCCACAAATCCTAAGGGATTACACATATTAATACATAATTTAATTAATAAATATCCTAATCATGTAAAAAATATTGTCTACAAAGAAATTCTACACAATATTACATAAAAACCAAAAATATTACCAAAAAACTATACCAATATGATACTAATAATTTTATTACATTTAAATACATTATTGCTACCAAATTGATAACATATACTACACGACATTATTCATACAAATAATTAATCTCCCTTCACAAAGTATAGGCAAAATAATTAGACAAATTCATATATTAAAATCAACTAAAATTTATCAAGCTATTAGAACTAACATTTGCAAATTATACACAAAAAACAAATTAATAATAAAATATCTAATAAATCTAGATTGCCTCTCGCTCAATAACCAGGTAATAGCTTTTGCAAACATCATATTATATTAATTTAAATTTAATATTGATATTGAATATTATAAAATAAATAACAATCATATCATTCCTTTTGTTTTATTAAGCAATTCAAGTATCCAATTAAATATATCACTCAAATGTTACCTCTTAAAAGATTAAGAAATTAATATATATATATAATATTAGCATTTATTTAATTACTACTATAATGTATAAATTTACACATCTAAGAATTTTCATTTTAATCACAAAAAAAAAAAATTACTATATATAATATCTCCATATTATAAAAATATTAATTTTTTTTTTATAATACAGAATTATATATATATCTAAATATAAATATAAATTATTTTAACATCATAAATATAACTACTTTTTTCCACATCATAAAACTACTATTGCCAGCTAAATTCCCCGTCCACTCTATATCCAACACTAATCAATTATTTATACAATAATATTACAATGTTTTGGACTTTTTTTTCATTTTCCCCCGTTTTTGCCTTTGTCCACAGAGGGCCTATTTGTAATTTTAATTTTTTTAACATCACCATGATTTCCTCCGTTCCTCCTTTCACTGTTTGTCCACAGAAGGCCTGGAACTTTCTACCTATTTCTCTTTTCCTTCTTCACCGTTTCTATCCCATTGTTTTACGTTTTTTTTTTTTTTTTTCTATTGACTTCATATAATCATTTCCTTCTCTTCCCTACTGTCATTTCCTCCGTTCCAATCAAACCTTTTCCTATATTGTTCATATAAAAACTCCTTCCGTAGGCCTTGCACAAGGATTTACAAATTTTGTTTTTCTTCTTCTTTGCATTCTCCAGATACTTTTACTTTTCATTATATTGCATTTTGACATTTCTTTTATTTACCGTCGTACTTCTTTCTTTCTTTGCCAACAATTTTTTCCTCTGCTCTCTATTCATACTGAATAAATCATATATATTTTCCCTAATTTTTCTCCTTCATTTTCATTTACTTTCCGTTACAATTGACATAAAACGTTTGTTTACACTCTTTACTAATAAATTTATTTTCTGCAGATCCTCTCTCTACTTTTCTCCTTTTTCTACAACGTGATTTCACACAACGTCCAGAGAATGTAAGATTTTTTCCCTCTCCATTTATTATGTTGATCATCTACATTTCTTAGGCTCTCCTTTTGATTTTTTAGGCCAATGACTACTCGACTTTGTTACAGAAATATCAAAAAAATCAAAATTTCTTTTTCATTCTGCATCATTTTTTCTGTTCGTATCTCCTGCAAAGACATTTTACCATCATTTCCTATTATCTACAGATTTCATCAGATTTGCTAAAATACTTTTTCACGATTTTTTTCGTCCTTCCTTCTCAGCTTTTTTTCCTTTTTTTTTTTTCCCGATCTTTTCCTTCCTTCTGCACTTTTTATTTTTCTATATTGTTAGTACTAAAATTAATCTGTACCCATTTTATTCACTAATTTATAAATTTTTATTTTCCAATTTTTCTCCAAGTACATGCCTATTATATTCTTATACATTTACAGAACATATTCGCTCCTACCAATTCCCCTGTCCATTCCATTTCGTCCTCTTCCCCCGTCCACTTTCCTTCATTACTCCATATTTATCACTGTCCTTTGATACTTCCATACGCCTCACTGTTTATCACCGTGATTTCTTTACCTGCAACCACACTCTTTCACCCCACAATTTATCCCTTACTACTCTTTACTTTTATTTTACTGTCCTTAACTACCTCTGTTTGTTCCGGAATTGTTCACCTCCTACAACTAAGATAATTTTCATATTAATCCAGGTACTATTAATAACTCCCCCTTTCTTTATTCATATGTTATTAATATTTCATTTCATTTTATTAACATTTGCCATTGCCTTTTTTGATCACTTTTATCAAGTAATAATTTTTACTCACATTTCATCCCATTCATATATTATTAATAACTCCCATTTTTTTTCCCTCTACTTTTTTCCGACTTCTCTCCTTTTCTATATTTGTAAATAACTCACACATACCCAATTTATTACATTGACAATAATATTATATTAATTCCCCCATTTTTCCTATTTTTTTTATTTATAAACAATCTATTTTTTCATTTTTTACATTTCCCTAATCTGTTTACATAATTTTTTTCCCATTTTATTACCCATTTTTTATATAATTTTTTGTAATCATCTTTGCTTCTTTTTTGTTTTTTTCTCTTCCTTTTTATCACTCCCCATTTTATTCCTATCATCTAAAAAATATTATTATCCAAAAAAGTATCCCTGAACTTCATTAATCATATCTAATCACTACTATTATCAATTATCAACCCCTTTTTTATTATAATTTGATTATAAATATAATTACCAACATTTTTACTACTTTTGTAATCATCAATCTTTATTTCATTTCTTTAATCTTTTCCCACTATCTATCCCTACATAAATACTAATCAACCTTTATTCCTACTATAACTTCATTACAAAATCTACTACGTACAACTTTTAATTTGTCTAAGCATTTTCTGACAAACACAACTTACACAAATACATATCCCAATTCACTTATTTATATTCTCATCGTACACAAACTTAATTTATGAATTTTTCTTAGCTTATTATTTAATCTTATATCATATAACAAATTTCACACTTCTATGGTTATATTCATCTTTATATTATTTAATTTAACCATAATATATATAAATATATACTTGATTTCTCATACATCACCAATAATATATAATATAAAACAACAAACATAATTTCTTAATTTTTCCTCTGTAAACTCTCCTATAATCATTTACTCATCCATTATTCCATTTATAACTCTTTTTTATAATCAACTATTCTAACACAAAATATTTAATATATTTATCTATGTATAAAGCACAAACCTCAATGTAACCAAATACAAATATAAATACGTCCCATTATATATAATTCATTCCTAACGTTATTACATATATTATTCATATTTTATCCTTTTGATATCCATATAACTCTATTTGTTTTCACTAATCTCATATTAAGATTATTATACATATATTATTATTACATAAACATTTTTTTATTAATTTATTCACACTAAATTATAATCCTACATAATCCTATTATTTTTTCCACTTCCTAAATACGTCATTGACCAATTATTATTTCTAAAATCTACTTTATCATAAACCCCCACTTTTATCTAAATAAAAAACAAGTCAAACACTATACTATTACCAAACACCCGTAATAATCTTCAAAGCCTACTTTTCAGCCTTCCAACTAATATCAACAACTTGATACTTTAAATAGCAACCGGAACAAAATAATAAATAATATACAAAACACTTCATCATGAATACACCTTTCTTTATCCAACAAAAAGGATTAAAAACACCCTTATCAAATTTTCTATTTTTCATAATAATAAAATAAGCATCAAATCCCATCAAATACAATTTATATAAACTACTCTTTTCAATTGCCATAAAATATAATCATAATAATTTACAAAATAATACCATCATTAAAATAATATTTAATTAAATAATATAAATATAAATATAGAACACACAATTTCAAAACCTTTGACTAATATTTTTCATCAACAATAAAACAACAATCTCCCTAAACAAATCAAATCTTTCATTAACAATTAATAATAAATAACGACTCAACCATTTTTAAACCAAAACAAAAAAATAAACCATAATCCCTAAATATTGCGCCAAAAACAATATCCTTATATTTTTCAATTCTTTAAACAATCTTATACTATAATTAATAAATAAATAAAACAAAAATAACAAAAAACAAAACACTTGAAATTAAATTATAGTACACATCATATTACTTTAGAAATATATCAACATTTTAATCAAATACTTCATAAACTTTCAAACTATATTATTACACAAATATATTAAATAATAATCTTTCTTTCTCAATAAATAGGAAAAATGACAACACCAATCCGCGCACTAAAACCGAACGAAGTTTATCAAACAATCAGGGCACGGATTTGCAGACTATGGACAAACAACGACTTAGCAACATGACGTTTAATAAGCGTCGACTGTGTTTTAGTTGATGAAGAGGTAATAACTATTCCAAACACTATATTATAACATAGTTAATACTATATAATATTATAAATTAAATCATATTCTCATATTTTTTATTCACAGCATGAAGCAATTCAAGGATCAATTCAAGCATGTGATTCTGACATCATTTCCCCAAAAATTGAACAAGGCAATATATATGACATCAGCAACTTTTTTGTCACACAAAACAAGCCAACATACAAAGTTGTTCCACATTCTGCAATGTTACAATTTGCACGTGCAACAGTTTTTGTCCCAGTCATCGAAGACACACTTCCCATTCCATTCCACAGATTTTATTTTACTGAATTCGATCAGCTTCATCACAGAATCCAAACAACCGAACTTTTAACAGGTAATATAAACTACTCTCTCCAAAAAAAAAAATTACTTATCTATATTCTTTTGATGACATATTAATAAACCAACAGATGTCATTGGTGTCCTGACAAAAATACAATCAATAGAACAAACAAACATTAGCAGCAGACAGACATCACGACGTACCTTAATGATACAAAACATAAGGTAAATAAATTTTGCACCAATTTTTTTACATCACTTATTATATTTTATTCTAATATTTGCTTTTCCATTTCCTTTTTCTGACAGAAATGAACAACTTCAAGTTACTTTATGGTGACACAAAGCAGACCAATTTGATGAAAATGTTATCAAATCAATGAAAGGACCAGTTGTTGCAGTTTTCGCAGCGATGTTGGTAAAACAATATTTAGGTACTTTCTCAACATTTTATAATAAAAACATAATACCTACACAAAAATACACCAAGAAATTAATCAATTCATGGCCCAAATCTTAGGAAATTCATATGTCTCAAGCACTGCAGCAACAATCTTTTATATTGACCCAGATATATCAGAAACAACAACATTAAAAACAAAGTAAGAAAAATAATTCACAATATGTAAAAACAAAAAATTTTGTATTACTTCTTTTCAAAATTATTCACATTTTTGTATCTACAGGTTTTCACACCAATATCAAGAAATTGAGTTTACAACAGCATCAACAACATCAACTCAATCCATCGAAGAACAAAAAACACAAAACAGAACAACAATTGATGAAGCAAAAACATTATATCAACAAAGAACTGAGGTTACAACAACAATACCGCATTCTTATTTTTTGTTCTAATTACATCATTCAACCTAACAATCTTTATCTATCTACACAGGAAACAAGATTTAGAATAAGAGCTACAATAACCGGATTCTCAACAGAACAAGCATGGTTTTACAATTCCTGCCCCAGATGTTATCGGCAGCTAAAACAAGCTGGGATTGGTTGGTGGTGTGACAGTCATGGCCACATAAAAACAACACCATCTCCATGGTACAAAAACTTCCAAATATACAATTACCCAAATCAATTTACTTTTATTACTCATAGTCATTAATCTATTAGATAAATAAACTATAATTTTACATATTACAGGTACAAATTAACAACAGAAATTGAAGATGCAACTGGAAACATGAACATTATTATTTTTGGCAGAGCAGCATAGGCACTAATAAAAAAACCATGCTCTACACTAACAATCGATGAAGGCTTTACTGATCCGTTTACAATCCCGCCGATCATCTCTCAACTAAGAGGACAAACAAAGATTTTCCAACTATACTTTTAACAAAGAGGATCACAAACAAATGCAATTGTTGCCAAAATATTTGAAGACACAGAGCCTCTACCACTACCAACACCAACATCAACAAATATAGTGACAACAACAAGGTAAAATAGTTATATTAAATTCTACCTACTACAAATAAAAAAATAATGTCTAATATCTAAACTATATTTTACCATTTCACTCTCGACAAAAACAATAGCAACAAACGAAACACCAAAGGGATCCGCAAACTCCGGACCCAAAAAAAATCAACCATTCGGTAAGTTATAAACTGATTTACATTATTCATAAATCAAAAACAATATTTATAATTTTATATATATCTAAACAAACTATTATCATTATAGTGCACGATCAAAAGAACCAGAACAATCTACAAAGCGCCCAAGGAACAGGTAATATCACTTTCTCTAAATCAAAATGTTACTAATTTCATCAATTATGAATACTAACTTTTCAAAACTATACATATCACAGGTAAACAAGAAAAGCAAAGCACGGC
>CP050224.2:53239165-53265641 GCA_012066045.3 Morus alba
TAAAAAAAATAATATTTAATATTTTAATAATATTAAATATATTAAATAAATACTAATATTAAATATATTAAATAAATAATATTATTCAACATATTCAATAATAATATATTAAATAAATAATAATATTAAATATATTAAATAATAATATGTTAAATAAATAATAATATTAAATATATTAAATAAATAATATTATTAAATATCTTCAATAATAATATATTAAATATATTAAATAAATAATAATATTAAATATATTAAATAATAATATTAAATATATTAAATAATAATATGTTAAATAAATAATGATCTTAAATATATTAAATAAATAATATTAAATATATTAAATAAATAATAATATTAAATATATTAAATAAAGTAAATAAATAATAATATATTAAATAAATTAAATAAATAATAATATTAAATAAATAATATTATTAAATATATTAAATAATAATATATTAAATAATTAATATTATTAAATATATTAAATAATATTATATTAAATAAATTAAATAAATATAATATTAAATATATTAAATAATATTATTAAATAAATTAAATAAATATAATATTAAATATATTAAATAATATTATTAAATACATTAAATAAATAATAATATTAAATATATTAAATAATATTATTAAATACATTAAATAAATAATAATAATAAATATATTAAGTATATTAAATAAATAATAATATTAAATATATTAATTAAATAATAATATTAAATCTATTAAATAATAGTATATTAAATGTGAATCAGGGAGTTTTTGGAGATAATGTGAATCAGGGCTGAATGGAAAAGCCATTCCACAGCCCCCCCACGTGAATGGCCATTCACCCAAAATGAGTGAATGAGCTTTCTTACGGAAAGCCCTTTCTAACCTTAAAAATGAAAGCAAACAATGGAATTTGGTGGAATGGCTTTTCCTTTCCATTCCATTCCTTCCAACCAAACATAGCCTTAAAGCAGATATCAGGATTCATAAACCTCGTACTGTCTATAAGGCCATGAGTCTGGCCTTGGAGTTTGAGTCTAAATTAGGCCCAAACCGCATGACCAAAGGGCCCTACTGGCCAAATTTATCTCAGCCCAACACAAACAATTTACCCCCTCGAGCTCCTTCTCCACGAGATGGCCAAAACGTTGGTTCTTCCCTCCCGACAACGACTCGCACTTCTCCAACATCAACCCAACCGGCTGCCTATCCAAATACCTCTCGTTCTTGGGATTTCGAGTGTCAAAATAGACTCATCAAAGGCCTATGTTTTTAATGTAACGAAAAATTTGGTCCTGGTCACAGATGCTAGCCTGGTACCTTCTCCCTCTTGGAACTCACGGACAGCAATGAAGAAGTTGGCAGATTAGTTGACGATGAGCCAGCGGGCAACTCGGATGGTGACGTACAGGAGGCTAACCTTGTTGAAATTAGCTTTCACGCCATCTTGGGGAAATCGTCTGGTACTACACTAAAATTACAGGGTAGTATCAATGGACGCCCAATACTTATTTTGGTGGACAGTGGTTCCACCCATAATTTTGTTGCTGAAAAAGTCATAGAAGAGCTCCAGCTACCAGTACAATTTGTTCCATCTTTTGGAGTCCAAATCGGCAATGGGGATGTCATACGCTGCAATCATATTTGTAGGGACATTGAAGTGCTACTGCCAGGTTTGAAAATAACTCAAAATTATTTTCCATTTTCAATTGGAGCTGCTGATCTTGTATTGGGTATTCAATGGCTTGTGTCTCTTAACACAGTTCAGGCTAATTGGAATGAGATGTTTCTCATATTCAATTGGAATGGAAGGAAATACAAGCTTCAGGGGGTCCCTCACAAAGCCCAGACTGAGGCCACATTCCAATACTTTTCAAAAGAAGCTAAAATGTCAGGTACTAATCTCATTCAAAAATCAGCCATTCAAAACTTACTTCACGAGTTTGAATATGTTTTCCAGGCCCCTGATTCTCTCCCACCTTTTCGGTCCCACACTCACTCTATACCTCTCATCCCAAACTCAAAGCCCCCCAATATCAGGCCTTACCGATATCCCTATTTTCAAAAATCTGAAATTGAAAATCAGGTTTCTGATCTACTACGTTCAGGTTTTATACGCCCCAGCTCCAGCCCTTTTGCCAATCCTATGCTTTTGGTCAAGAAAAAAGATAATACTTGGCGTATGTGCATTGATTATCGATCCCTGAACAAGATTACCATCCCTGAAAAGTACCCCATACCCAATATTGATGAGCTTCTTGATGAATTACATGGTGCCAAAATTTTTTCAAAAATAGACTTGCATTCTGGATATCACCAAATCCATGTTCACCCTGATGATATTGTTAAAATGGCTTTCTGAACTCACTCTGGCCATTACGAGTTCATTGTCATGCCATTTGGCCTCACTAACGCCCCCTCAACCTTCCAAGCAGTAATGAACGATCTTTTCAGGCCGCACTTGCACAGATTTATTTTGGTCTTCTTTGATGACATCCTGATCTACAGTCCAACAATTGAGCAACACCTCCAACATTTACAGATAACACTAAAGCTTCTTCGAGACAACCACTTTTTTGCCAACGCCTCCAAGTGTTCATTTGGCAAATCCAACATGTCCTTTTTGGGTCATAGGGTGTCGGCCAGAGGTATTAAAGTCGATCAAGACAAGATTCGAGCCGTCCAAGATTGGCCTGTGCCAACAAACGTAAACGAGCTTTGCGGATTTTTGGGATTAACAGGGTACTATCGCAGGTTCGTAGAGCACTATGGTGCCATTGCCAAACCACTCATTGATCTTACAAAGAAAAATGCATTCCAATGGTCATCAGTAGCTGACCAGGCTTTCCAATAGCTTAAGAGAGTGCTGATTACCGTCCCTGTTTTGTGCCTTCCGGACTTCAGCCAACCATTTACAGTGGAATGTGACGCTTTGTCTGAAGGAATCGGTGCCATACTTCTCCAATCAGACCACCCAATCGCTTATTTTAGTAAGGGTTTCTCCTTTTCCAATCGTTTGAAATCTACCTATGATCGGGAATTGCTTGCTCTTGTCTTGGCTTTACAGAGGTGGAAGCATTACTTATTAGGTCGCCACTTTTTTGTGAAGACGGACCATTTCAATCTCAAATACTTACTGGAACAGAGGATTACTACCAATGAACAGCAGCGGCTCATTATGAAGCTCCTACCATTTAATTTTTCCATCATTTACAAGGCTGGAACAGAAAACAAAGGAGCTGATGCACTTTCCAGGCGTCCACAACATGCTGATTTTCTCACGTTAACTCTTCCAATCCCATTGGTTTTTCTGGAATTGCAGGCAGCTCTTCAAGTGGATCCATACACGAGGGCTATTATGCAATCTCTTTCACAGGATCCCCATTCTTATCTGGATTTTTACATGGCTGACCAGAAACTTTACTTCAAGAATCGCCTGGTCATTCCGGATAACTCTTTGCGGCAAAAGCTTTTATCAGAATCTCATGATTCTTCTTCTGCGGGACATGGAGGCTATTTAAAGACGTTCAAAAGGCTTTCCTCAAATTTTTTTTGGCCAGGTATGAAGCATGATGTTCGATTATATGTTCAAAACTGTTTAACCTGTCAACAGAACAAATATCAAGCCTTCGCACCGGCTGGTCTCTTGCAACCACTTCCTGTCCCAGAGAGAATATGGGAAGATATCTCTCTCGATTTCATCGTTGGCCTTCCAAAATCTGGAAAATTTGACACCATTCTGGTGGTAGTGGATCACCTCAGCAAATACTCGCATTTCCTTCCCCTTTCTCATCCATTCACTGCGAAAATTGTGGCTAACACTTTTTGCCGGGAGATAGTCAGACTTCATGGCATTCCAAGATCTATCCTTTCTGACAGAGATGTCATCTTCCTCAGCAACTTCTGGCAGAAACTTTTTAGATTGAGCAACACTCGTTTACGAATGGGGACTTCTTACCATCCTCAATCCGATGGACAAACCGAGGTTGTTAACCGGTGTTTGGAAGCGTATTTACAATGCTTTGCCCATGAACAACCAACTGCTTGGAGTAAATATCTTTCTTGGGCCGAATACTCTTTTAATACTGGGTTTCTACTTCGACAGCCACCACACCTTTCAAGATAGTTTACGGAAGAGATCCACCACCACTCCACCCATTTGTTCCGGAAGAAACACACATTGCAGAACTTGAAGAACAACTTCTCACTCGAGATGACATGCTGAAGCTATTACGGGCTAACCTTCTAAAAGCCCAATCCTAAATGAAAGCGTAACCTGATTCCAAGCGAAGAGAATTGACCTTCAATGTTGGCGATTTTGTCTTTTTAAGACTTCAGCCTTACCGCCAACAATCACTTGGTAAAAGAAGGTACGATAAACTCTCTCCTAGATTTTTTGGTCCTAACAAGATCATTCGGAGTGTCAAACCGGTGGCGTATGAGCTCAAACTTCCTGCTTCCTCCAAGGTTCATCCTATATTTCATGTTTCGCTGCTACGCCCGGCTCATGGTCAGATCCCTTCTTCAACGCCAGCTCCACTTCCCATAACTTCTTATTGGGAAATCACTCTTTCTCCTACAGTAGTATTAGCACATCGATGGGTTAAAGAAGGTGGTGTTCCTGTCTTAGAATTGTTGGTTCAATGGGAAAATCGACCTCTTGAAGAAGCTAGCTGGGAAAGTTACGACCTTCTTGCTGGGCAATTTCCATCTTTTCGCCTTGAGGACAAGGCGAGTTTTCAGCGGGGAAGTACTGATACGGTCCAACCCTTGAAAACCTATTCTCAGAAGTGGTGGAGATCATGTGATAAGGAGCAAAAGAAATTTGACCAATTCTAGCTTGGTTTACACATGTAACCCACTCACGAAGGGGTCCAATCCCTTCCATAATTTCCCACACGTTCCCCACAACTACACGTTAACCATTTCCCCCATTATTTCCTATCTTTTAGTAGTTTAGTTATGTTTATTTTTCCAGGATATCTAGTATAAATATCATAGGAATTGTTTTAGGATTTTCATCTTGGATTTGTTATTTGAATATTCTGTTGAAGTTTTGTCCACTCGATAAGGACAAGTTTATTGGTTGTAATGTTGTTTAAGATGCTTGCACTTTGCTACCAATAAAAGTTGCATATTTTATTCTCCCAAATTCCTTTCAATTCTCTTTACGTTTCTGCTCCTATCATATACTCTTTTCTAATTATCTTTGTTTTTCTTTTTCCTCCTTTTTATCACTGCTTACTTTACTTTTGTTTTGTATATGCTTTGTATTTGGAAAAGGATTCTCCTTTTTTTCACCTTTTACTTATTCACTTCATATTTCTTGAATCATTTCATATCTTACCAAATATACATTATAATGTACGTTTTTTGTGCTCTTTTTCTATTTTTGTTCAATTCCATTACTTTAGATATTAACACAACTTTTCTTTAAATACCATCCGATACTATTACTAATATTAAATATATTAACTAATTATATTAATCTTAGTATTATTTATTTATCCATGCAACTGGTCCAATCAACGTTTATTCTTATTATCTAAAAAATTATGTAAAAAATATAATTATCCAAAAAATTATTTCTCAACCTCATTCATCATCTCTAATCACTATTATTCAATCATCAACGTTTGTTCTTATTATAATTTGATTATATATATAATCATCAATGTTTTTACTACTTCTATAATCATTAATCCTTTTTCATTTCTTTAATGTTTTCCCACTATCTATTCTTACAAAAATAATCATCAATCTTTGTTCCTACTATAATTTGATTACATAATTTACTACAGACAACTTTTAATTTGTCTAACCATTTTCTAACAAACACAACTTAGACAAATACATATGTCAGTTCACTTATTTATATAGTCTTTGTAGATAAACTTAATTTATCAATTGTTGCTACTTTATTATTTAATTTCGTATCATAGGACAAATTTTAGACTTTTATTCTTATATTCATGTTGATATTATTTAATCTAACTATAATAGATATTGATATATACTTTATTTCTCACATTACTAAAAATACATAATATAAAGCAACAGTTACTACATAAAAATATCATGGCATACATAATCTCTTAATTTTTTCCTCTTCAATTTTCTTGATTATTTATTTATCTATTATACCATTTATAACTTTTTTTTATAATCAACTATTGTAGCAGAAAATATTTAATATATTTGTTTATGTATGAACAGGAAGCCGAATATAGCCAAATACAAATATGGATTTGTCTCCTTATACATAATTTGTTCCTAACCTCATTACATATATTATTCATTTTTTATTCCTCTCATATGTATATAATTTTATTTACTTTTATTAATGTTAGATTCACATTATTGTACATACATTATTATTACATAAATATTTTTTTATTAATTTTATTCACAATAAATTATGATTCCAAGTAAGTAATCTTAGGGGCGTTTGGTATGCAGGAATCAGTAGAAATCATATTCCTAGAAAAGTGATGGAGGGTAATATGATTCTTAGAATCTTTTTTAAATTTTCAAAAATATTATATTACAGTGTTTAATTGTTCGCATGAAAGAATATTCATAATAATAATAATAATAATAATAATAAAATAATAATAATAATAAATAATATTATTATTAATATTAATATTAATAATAACAATAATAATAATAATAAAACAATAATAATAAATAATAATAATAATAATAATAATAAATAATAATAATAATAATAATAATAATAATAATAATAATAAGATTCTCATGATTTTGAAATTTCTAGGAATTTAAATAACACTATATTGGATGGTATTCAAATTACCTTAAAATGAAAGAAAGTGAATCCCATGATAATCACTTTTCTGAGAATCTAAAAATTATATTTCTTATATCAAATATGGTAATATTGTAAATTTTCTTTCCTATTCTTAAGATTACTGCATATCAAATATCCCCTTATTGTTATTTGTATTTTCCGAATACGTGATTGAGCTATTATGATTTCTATTTATGATTTTCCATAAAAAAGATAACTCAAACACTTATTTATAATCCCTCCTTCCATCTAAATAAAGAAGAACTCAAACACTATAATATTACTAAGCATACGTAATAACCTTCAAAGATCACTTTTCAGCCCTTAAACTAATTTCAACAACTTTATGCTTTAAATGACAATGAGGACAAGATAACAAATAATATAAAAGTGGCTTCACCATCAATAGGCCTGTCTTTATTCATGCCTCGTTCACTTCGCGATTCGAGTTTTCGATTTGAGCTGAGATGTGACATTTTCTGAGAGCTTTTTACTGTAGCGAAAAATTTTGATGTGACATTTTCTGAGAGCTTTTTACTGTAGAAACCTAAAATTAAAAACTCGAATCGGTGAAGTGAACAAGGCCTCAGTCTATACAACAAAATTGTAAACTAGCAATCCAAGAAAAAGACTTACGTTCCGTTCACTTCACCGATTTGAGTTTAGAATTCGAGTTTTGTTACAGTAAAAAACTCTCAGAAACAATCACATTTAATTTTTTTGCTAAAGTAAAAAACTCTCACATAAAATCATATCTCAACTCGAATTAAAAACTCGAATCAGAGAACTAAACGGTCCTTAAAAACTCCTTTATTAAACTTTCCCCTTTTCATAATAATAAAATAAGCATCAAACCCCATCAACTCCAACCTATCTAAACAACTCTCTTCAGTCCCTATAAAACGTAATCTTCATAATTTACAAAATAATTCCATCATTAAAATAATATTTAATTAAATAATATAAAAATAAATATATAATACATGACTTTAAAATCTTTGATTAACAATGAAATAAGAATTTACGTAGACAACTTAAATCTTTGATTAACATTTGATAATAAATAACACTTCACTATTTTTTAATCTAAAATAAAAAATGAAACCATAATTCCCAAATATTGGATCAAAAACAATGTTTTCATATTTTCTCATTTTTTAAACAATCTTATACTATAATTAATAAATAAATAAAACAAGAATAAATAAAAAACCCCTTAAAATTAAATCATCCTGCACATCATATTACTTTAGAAATGCACGAACATTTTAATCAAATAGTTGATAAATATCCAAATTATATTAATGAACAGATGTATTAAATAATAATCATTGTTTGTCAATCAATAGGAAAAATGACAACACCAATCCGTGCATTAAAACCAAATAAAGTTTATCAAACTATCAGGGCACGAATTTACAGATTATGGACAAACAACGACTTAGCAACATGACGTTTAATAAGCATTGACTGTCTTTTAGTCGATGAAGAGGTAATACCTTTTGCAAACACTATATTATAGCATGTTTAATATTATATAATACTATAAAATAAATAACATTCTCATATTTCTTATCTACAGCACAAGGCAATTCAAGGATCAATTCGAGCACATGATTCCGACATCATTTCTCAAAAAATTCAACAAGGCAATGTATACGACATCAACAACTTTTTTGTCATACAAAACAACCCAACATACAAAGTTGTTCCACATCCTGCAATGTTACAATTTGCACGTGCAATAGTTTTTCTTCCAGTTACAGAAGCGGCACTTCCCATTCCATTCCACAAGTTTTAGTTTACTGAATTCGATAAGCTTCAACATAGAATCTAAACAACTGAAATTTTAACAAGTAATATAAACTACCTTCTCCCAAAAAAAAAAATCATTATTAATTTACTTATCTATATTCGTTTCATTATATATTTATGTATCAACAGATGTCATCGGTATCCTGAAAAAAATACAATCAATAAAACAAGCAAATATTAACAGCAGACAAACATCACAACGTACCAAAATAATACAAAATATAAGGTAAATAAATTTGACACAAATCTTTTACATCACTTAGAATATTCCATTCTAATGTTTATTTTTTTACTTTCTTCTTCCAATAGAAATGAACAACTTCGGGTTACTTTATGGGGACACAATGCAGACTAATTTGATGAAAATGTTCTCAAATCAATGAAAGGACCCGTTGTTGCAGTTTTTGCAGCAATGTTGGTAAAACAATATTTAGATATTTTCTCAATATTTTATAAAAATCCTTACATATAAAAACAAAATACCTACACAAAAATACATCAAGATATTGATCAATTCATGGTTCAAATCTTAGGAAATGCATATGTTTCAAGCACTACAACAACAATCTATATCAAAGACAACAACATTAAAAACAAGGTAAGAAAAATAATTCACAATATCTAAAAACTAAAAATTTTCTATTACTTCTTTTCAGAATCATTCATACTTTTGTATGTACAGGTTTTCTCACCAATATCAAGAAATTGACTTTACAACAGCATCAACAACATCAAGTCAATCCATCGAAGAACAAAAAACACAAAGTAGAACAACAATTGATGAAGCAAAGACATTACATCAACAAAGGAGCGAGGTTAGAATAATAATATCACATGTTTATTTTTTGTTTTGATCATATTATTCAAGCTAACAACCTTTATTTATCTACATAGGGCACAAGATTTACAATAAAAGCTACAATAGTACTAAAAATTCCAAATATACTATTGCCAAAATCAATTTATTTTTATTACTCATAATAATTAATCTATTACATAAATAAACTATAATTTTACATGTTACAAGTACAGATTAACGGCATAAATCGAAGATGCAACTAGAAACATGAACATTACTATATTTGGCAAAGCAGCACAAGCCCGAATAAAAAAAACCATGCTATACACTAACAATCGATGAAGGCTTTACTGATTCATTTACAATCCCACCGATCATCGCTCAACCAAGAGGACAAACAAAGATTTTTCAAATATACTTTCAACAAAGAGGACCACAAATAAATGCAATAGTTTCCAAAATATTTGAAGACACAGAGCCTCTAGCACTACCAACACCAACATCAACAACTATAGCAACCACAAGGTAAAATATTTGTATTAAATTGTACCTATTACGAATAAAAAAAAATGATATCCAATATCTAAACTATATTTTACCATTTCAGCTCTCAAACAAAGATAATAGCAAAAACTCTAACACCAGTGGATCCACAAACTCCAGACCCAAAAAAAATCAACCATTCGGTAAGTCATAAACTAATTTTCATTATTCATAAATCAAACACAATATTTATAATTTCATATATATATATATATATATAAACAAACTCTCATCATTACAGTTCACCATTAAAAAAAACAAAACAATCTACAAAACAACTGAGGACCAAGTAATATCACTTCCTCTAAATCAAAATATTGTCAATTTCATCAATTATTAATACTAACTTTTCAAAAATATACATATTACAGATAAAAAAGAAAAATAAGGCACCACAAAGACAAAACAAAAATCTCAATTACAATGTAAATACATATTTAATAGAACATTATATAGCTCATCCATGTACAAATATGTATGTATAAACTACTTTTGTATTGTAAAAATTATCAAGCTCTCATGTAATATAAAAGTTTTTACCTTCTTCTCCCTTAAAAAAAAAAAAAAAAAAAAAAAAAAAAAAAAAAAATCTCTTTAATCTTACAGTCATCTTTAACACTTTATCTTTAACCTTCATCATATTCAAAATAACTTTACATACTATAAAATTACTACCAACGCACAAGTATTTCACTAGTATATTCTATGACAAACTACTTCCAAGTTTTCAAATATGCGGCAACACATCTTGAACTTAGAAAAGCAACAATATCATTGATGCATTCGTCTATTTTCTTTTAGAAAAAAAACAATAAAAAAAAAAAACAAAAAAATCAATAAACACGCGTCTGATTGTTAATTTTTGGACGAAACACAAGCAGAAGAGTAACAACGTTGACACAAAATGTGCAGAGATACATGCATACATACATTCATCATACACACTATTCTCCTTCTCATCACATTTGATCTATACACTTTGTGATCACGAAAGAGTTCGACAAAAGAATGTGCAGGCTTGGCTTTTGTTTATGTGAGAGCAGGTTATAAACTCCCTCTACACAAACCCCAGTCCTTGTGAGATCAACAAATGCTCAATCCTATTATATTAGTTTGTCCTTGTTTTTGAATAGTCAGTTACATTTTTTTTTTTTTTCTGAAACAATAGTCAACTTTGTTCCTAATTGTTTCACTGGTTTAGTTCAATTTAACTAAATTAAACAATTAGCACAGTTTGAACAGGTATTTTTAATAAGCACGTAGTTTAAATTACATTATCTATTTGAACTAAATTAAACAATCCAACTTAGAGTTTAACACCTCTTTCAAATTTAATCGTTCAAATCATATTTAAACAGTAAAAAGGTATCCAATCTCTCTGTTTTCACACCTATAAAATAAAAATTTAAATTTTATTCTCTAATCAAATTAAAACCTAACTCAACCCTCCAGAACAACATCCTAACCAACTGAACTGACTAACAAACACCTTCAATCACACTTCCATATTCCTTCTAACAAAAACCTGTCTAATTAAAGGCTTATGCTTATAATTTGCACAAAATGATTGATTAGGACTAATTTGCAATTTTTATTTATAAAGTCAAGAAAGCAAAATAAGATTTAGTATAAATTTTGGGGTTAGCCCAAAAACTCATCAAAGCCATAGATTTAATATGGCAATTAACAACTAACAAGGATACCGGACATTATTGGTGATATGGATCATATGATAGGAGTATAGTGACATTAACATTGTCCTTTTCTAATTATTATTATTATTTTAGACACAGGATTTGAACTATATAAGTTGTGCTGAGGTCATACATAGAACTATTACTAGGCTATATATACATGCAATCGGCAGGCTAATGTTGTCTTGAGTAGTGCATAATATTTGCACAACTCATCATGAATTATAACGTGAACGTGAAAATATATATACACATGAGGATTTTCTTATCTAAACTAAGAGTTTTTTTTTTTTTTTTTTTTTTTTTTTTAAGCGACATCACTTCCTACCAACTTACAAAGCACTTTGATGTGAGTTACTTGATTTGCTCATCCATATACACAAAGGGTTCATTCACTTCGTTAATTTGAGTTTACAATTCGAGTTGTTATATGATTTTATGTGAAATTTTTTTATTGTAGTAAAAAAGTTATATATAATTATTTTTAAGAACTTTTTTATTGTAGCAAAACTCAAATCGGTAAAGTGAACAGTGTCAAAAATGATAATGTCTACTTCAATTTGCAATAATAGGTGATAAAGGACGATCAAAAACCATAAAGACCTACACAAAATAATAATAAATTTTTTTTTTTATGATAAACCTCTAAGAAATTCAATGTCAGGGAATGCAAGTTTAAGACGCGAGGGTAAGTTTTTTCATTCAGTTGAAAAATTCTTTTTAACTATAAATTATTTTTAGTGTACGTTTTTTTTTTATTTTTTAAAAATAATATTTTCATTTATAGTTAACGTGAGGTATGTTAATTGATTTTAATATAAGATAAAATTGTGATAAATAAAAATTATGAATTAGTAGAGATATTAATGAATTTATAATCTGTTTAATTAATGTATTTAAGTCAATAATTTGAATTTGAATTTAAATTTTGTATGATAATTATTAGTGAAAATTTTTTTATTAAATTTTTTTTAAAAAAATATTCTTCAACTAAATAAGGCTGTGTAAACATATAAACCCTATTTATTTCATAATTTAAATTTTATTATAACAAAAAAATTTTAAACATAATTACATCTAATTTTAATTAATATAATAAAAAATTTCAAAAATAATCACATCAACAATTTTTTAATATAATAAAATATTTTCACTTATAACGTAAATAAAAAACTAAGTCAGTACCCTAAGCGGCTCATAAATACTGGTGACCTAATTGAACCCATATCATCAGCCGAGAAAAAAAAAAAAAAAACCCCAATTTTCCCTTCCTCTCTGAAACCCTCCGTCTCCTCCTGTATCCCATCAATGGCAACAAGACGCGCTTCCCCTCTTGACGTGCCCCCGGCCGTTCCTTCTTCCGACGAAGAGGAGGAAACTTCATCGGAAGGTGAAGAAACCTCCAACGATGAGCAGGTTCAAGCAACCCTCAAATCAACGGTTTCATCGCGCAAAACCAAGAAGACAGACGATGATTCCGAGTCCGACGCCGATTCGAGTTCCGAGTCTGAGCCCGCCGACTCGACCGTCAAGCCGATGGCGTTGAAGCCGATGGAGGAGAAGAAAGGTGCCAGATCAAAGCCCTCCGTATCCAAGCCCTCCGTCGCCGCCACGCCGGAGAAAAAGTCGGCGGCGAAGAGGCCGAGAGAGTACGAGACGACCGCAAAGGACTCGAAGAAGCGGGTGAAGAAGAAGACCGGCCCTGAAGTGCCTCCTCCTGAGGCGCATGGCGACGGCGGAGCAGCGTCTGATGAGGAGCAGAAGGAGTCGAAGAAGACCGGCGGAGCCGACTCGAAGAAGCTGTTCCAGAGGCTTTGGAGCGAGGGAGATGAGATCGTGATACTGAAAGGTTTACTCGAGTATGCTGCGAAGAGAGGCGGCGATCCGGCCGCAACGGACATGAATGCCTTACATGATTTCATCAAGAAGGCGCTGCACGTTGAGGTCACGAAGGTGCAGTTGTCCGGCAAAGTCCGGAAGTTAAAGAAGAAGTTCTCAAACAATGCGGCAAGGAAGAAATACAACCCTACGAAGCCGCATGAGCAGAACGTCTTCGAGCTCTCGAAGAAGATCTGGGGCGGCCGCGGCAGCCGTGCCGGCGTTTCTTCGCCGAAGTCGAACGCCGCTGCAAAGAGTAACCGAAAGGCTACCCTGGCTTCACCTGCAGCTCCTACCCTGGCTTCACCTGCAGCTCCTCCTGCCCTGCCGAAGTCGAACGCCGCTGCAAAGAGTAACCGAAAGGCTACCCTGGCTTCACCTGCAGCTCCTCCCCCTGGCTTCACCTGCAGCTCCTCCTACCCTGGCTTCACCTGCAGCTCCTACCCTGGCTTCACCTGCACCTCCGAAAGAAGGTTCAAGAAAGATTGAGATTGCCGGGAAATCGAGCGTTTCAGTGCGTTCGGATGAGATGATTATATTTGATATGAAGAGCTTACCAGAAGTAGTTGTGAAGAAGGCACTCGATTTGCTTCCGGCATCGAAAAAAGCCGAGTTGGACGCCAGGCGGAAAAAGCTTCACATTGATGAACTGGAGCTTTTTGTAAAGAAGAATCAGTTGATGAGCGAACAAGTCAAGTTGGTCCTCGAGAAGCTCAAGTCTTCTGATCATTAGTATTGGCGAGGTATAGCTTGTGATGGATTTTTTGCTTTTTAACTTATAATGGCTTTTGGGCTTCATTTTGCCTTTCAAAAGGGGAAGACTGTGTGCCGTGTTTATTGCTAAATTTGAAGTTTATGACCTTTAACTATGTGAGTAGCTCTCTAGTGGAACTGCATATTTTTGTTTACGATATTGGTGCCGCTTTATTGTTCAATATTAGTTTGGTTTTGCTTTAATTGTGGTTAGCATTTCCCTTTCTTTGTTGTGATCGTCTTTGTAGTGGAATCATATAGATTTATCATTTTCTTTTTATTATTATTATTGATAAGATAAGAAAAGAAAAATATAAGCTATAAGCGTTTATATGATTTACTGGACCTTGATCATCTTATCTTTCCTGCTTTGAGTGCCTCACGTTTAAAAATCGGCGGGTCTGTTAGCGATCAGTTTGTTTGTTTTGATTATTTGAAGTTTGGATTCTCAATCCTTATATTTGTTTGTTTCGAGTATCTCAAGTTTTTGAGAACAATGGGGATTTTAATCATCTTATGGTTGCTTGTTTCGAGTATTATCAGATTCTCAAGTTTTAGCAATAGTGCTTCACATTAATTGGTAAATGCACTACTCTGACCTTGTTCTGTTGTGATTTTTAGTCTATTGCACCAGAATTTCTTCATATGGATAGGGTTTTCTTATTCTTTTATCTTTTCTATTAAGTCTTTTCTTAATTTATGTGCCAATCTTGTCTATGATTTCTAGTTCGACTGATGTTTCACTCAGCTGGTTTGGCTATCTAAATAAAATATTTTAGCAATGAATAGTTACCTACCAGCCCACGCACATTAATATATATTGCCTTTTGTTTTGTTTTGTTTTTTGTTTTTTGTTTTTCTGTTTTTACTTTTTAATGTTTCAGTGTCTTAACTCCCATTTGCTGCCACTTTTTCAGGTTTTCCCCCCCTTTTTCAGCCTGAAGATAGGCGATAACAACTATACCCTGAAGTCTGACCCTTAAACTTAAACTCAAACGAGCTATTCCATGTTTCCATCCCCTTTCCGTCTATACTTGTGTAATCTCTCAATCAAAGCTCTTTCCTGAGGCTTTTAAGTCATTGCGATACGTACTGTAGCAGCATACTGCGAATTTAAAGGTTTCTTTTCAAAGTTTGAAGTTTTCGCTACCACCTGGTCCTTAGCTTGGACATCCGAAGGGGCTATAAAATTTCCATGGTTTTCTTGTTAAGTTATGCTTCCTTGCTTAGTTTTCTTGTTTAAATGGTCAACCAGTTGATGCATGGCTGGCTTTAAAGTAGAATTTGGAAGCAAATTTAAATTTATGGTTGAACTTTAACATGTTTTGGTTGGAAGATGATGAGGTATGGCTTAATTGAAATGAAACTGCTTTGATTTTATCAATTCTCTGTTTCCAAGTGTTGTATAGTTGAGCTACTACTATTGTTCGTCTGATTGATAATTGAGTTGATTAACTATTTGTGCTAACTGGGAAGCCTGGCAATCAAAAGGGTACAATTACCTCCCATTCCTTTGTGCTACTTAGTTGTAATTGTTATCCCTTTTTTTTTTTTTTTTTTTTTTGAAAGGAGTAATTATTATGCTTTTGATTGTATATGTGAGCTAAATATTCTTGTGTCATATATGAGCAAATATTCTATCGTGTTTGTTCCTTTTTCGTTAAAGGTTCCTGTATGGTACCATTTTCTTCCCATTCATTTTCTTGTTGTGTGATGGCTCTCTTTCAAAAAGCATTATTCAATTTTAAAACATTTGGGTTCCTTGGTACCAAAATGATGGAGCTGGAAAATTTCTATTTCAGAATAGTATAGAAGAACAAGCCAGAAAGAAAAGAAGAGTAATTCTTTATTGCTCCTGATTGATGAATTGATATAGTACACAACTGAACTGACTAACAAACACCTTCAATCACTTCCATATTCCTTCTAACAAAAACCTGTCTAATTAAAGGCTTGCTTATAATTTGCACAAAATGATTAATTAGGGCTAATTTGAAATATTTATTTATAATGTCAAGAAAGCAAAATAAGATTTAGTATAAATTTTGGGGTTAGCCCAAAAACTCATCAAAGCCATAGATTTAATGTGGTAATTAACAACTAGCAATGATACCCGGCATGGATCATATGATAGAAGTATAGTGACATTAATGTTGTCCTTTTTTTATTATTATTATTTTAGATACAGGATTTGAACTCTACAAGTTGTGCTGGGGTCATGCATAGAACTATTACTAGGCTATATATACATGCAATCAGCAGGTTAATGTTGTCTTGAGTAGTGCATACTATTTGCACAACTCATCATGAATTATTATAACGTGAATGTGAAAATATACACACATAAGGATTTTCTTTTCTAAACTTTTTTTTTTTTTTTTTAGCAACATCACTTCCTACCAACTTACAAAGCACTTGATGTGAGCTATCTAAGGATTTGCTCATCCATATGCACAAAGATGGTGGTGTCTACTCCAGTTTGCAATAATAAATGATAAAGGACAACTAGAAACTATAAAGACCTACACAAAAGAATAATAATTTTCTTTTCTTATTATAAACCTCTAAGAAATTCAATGTAGAATGCAAGTTTGAGATATGTTTTTTCATTCTTTTGAAGAATTCTTTCTAACTATAATTCATTTTTAGTGTACGTTTTTTTTATAATTTTTTTAAAAAAATAATATTTTCATTTATAGTTAACATGAGGTATGTTAATTCTCTCAAAAAAAAAACATGAGGTATGTTAATTGATTTTAATATAGGATAAAATTGTGATAAATAGAAATTATGAATTAGTAGACATTAATGAATTTATGGTCTGTTGAATTAATAATAATTTGAATTTAAATTTAAATTTTGTATGATAACTATTAGTGGAAATTTTTTTATTTAAATTTTTTTTTTTTTTAAAGATATATTCTTCAACTCAATAAGCCTGAGTGTAAATATATAAAATCTATTTATTTCACCATTTCAATTTAATTATAATAAAAAATTTTTAAACATAATTACATCTAATTTTTATTGATATAATAAAAAATTTCAAAAATAATCACATCTAAACTTTTTTAATATAATAAAAAATTTCACGTATAACATAAATAAAAAAACTAAATCGTGAAGTTTCCATTAAAAAAAATTAAAAGCATAATATTTTACGCTACCAGTAAGAATTTTTTTTAACCGCTTGGTTAGTTTTTCTACAGTAAGATATGTTCATGCCTTTATGAAAAGTTTATATTTAATGTTACACATTACTATTTTTACCATACTGATCGTTAAAAAATAATGTAACAATAAAAATACGGTTTCCATTAGTGAAAAAATCGCTTATTCTATTATAAAAACTCTCAAAAAAAAAAAAAGACTTTGGACATTTAGTTAACGAATTTAAAATTATGATTTAGAATTATTTTCAGTTTACGTGTGTTTTTGTAAAAAAAAAAAACTATAGTCAGTCACGAACCATGATTCGAACCATAGCACGAATCCTCATACTAAACACTATTGTGCGTTTGGTTGGTAGATTCGTGCCATGATTCGAACCATGATTCATGCCATGATTCGAATCATGATTCATGATCGCTACAGTATTTTCTCTCACAAAAAATAGACTTAAGTCGAGAATGATTCTGAATCATAATTCTAAATCCATGAACCATATGTAAAAGTCATTGTTTATTTATGGTTTAGCTCAGTTCAACTCAACTCAAACGGTGAATACATTTTGAACTCGTATTTAGTAAGTATGTCGTTCGAATTATATTCTTCGTTTGAATTAAATTAAACCGTCAAATTTAAAGTTTAGCTCTCCTTTATGTTCAACTGTTAAAATTATTTTAAACAATAAAAATGTGCTCATGTTCTATGTTTTTTACACCTATCAAATACAAATTCAAATTTTATTTTTTGTATAGATTAAAATTTTAACTGCACATCTAAACACCAATTCAAATTATAATTTAAACAATACAATTTTAAATTTGTTATTCAAATTAAAATAATCAAATCAACAAAATACGAACTAGTGAACCAAATAAAATCTTTTTACCTATTCTTATGTGAGAGTATAAAGTTGATGTGGGGTCCATAGGTGCTTTTCAGCTAGTTTTTTTAAATTTTTTAAACAAGAACTTTCTACAATAAAACTCATTCTATTTAACTAATAGTATTTATTGTTGTTTTAATCGCTATATTATGTCTTGAATGGTCAATTTTGTGATTTATAACAGTTTTATATGAAGTGTTATAATTTTTTAACATGAATATTCATAAATCGGACTATTAAAACTTAAACTAATAATTAAAACAACAACAACTACCGATAATTAAAAATTTTAGTTCTTACTTAAGAAATTTTTTTTAAGAAAATGAAATCTTTTTAGAACTAATCTTTAAAAATTAATGTGAAATTAATATTGTCCTTATATTCAGTATTCTTCTTTTTGTTTTTGATTTGTTTAAGTTGACCCATTTTGATAAGATGACAGTTAAAATTAAAAGGTGAATAAGAAAAAGATGACTATTATAAAAAGTTAGTTTTACACTTTTTCCTTTAAAAATTGACAAAATACATTGTAATATTCATGTCTTATGCTACAAGATTATATAGTAATTATTTTAACTTTTACTATTTATAAAATATTTTAAATTTTTTGTTATATTTCAAGATGAAATTATCTTAAAGTGAGATTATATATATATATATATATATATATGAAAAGAACACCGTATAGTTAAAGAAGTTAAGAATAATATTGTCACAATATAAAACGACTCATTTTATCAGCATCTTAAATTGAATATTGTCCGAAATATTGTTTAAAATAAGTAACAAAATGTTATCATGATTCACAAATAACTTACATCCTTCCGTTCTGAAATTGTTTCCAATGTAATTTAAATTGAATTTTATGTGAAGATGAGATTGACAGCAGAAATAAAAGATCTTTTAATGAAAATGAAAGCTACAAAGCAACAAAGCGGAACCTTAATGAAAACGAAAGCTACAAAGCGTAAATTGGCCTGATAACAATTTTTTTTTTTTGACGATTCAGAGTCATTTAATTTATTAATTTAAGTTTTTAATTTAAATTGATATATAATTTTATATAAATTTTTTATTATATTTAAAAAATTAAATATAATTATTTTTAATAATTATTTATTATAAAAAAAATTTAAATTTTAAATTTAAATCAGTAAACTAAATAAGACCTTAATTATATTTTTACGTTTTAAAATATTTTTTTATATAATTTAAGATTTTGATTCACTGTAATTATTATCTCGTTAATTATTTAATCCATGAAGTAAAATTATAAAATTAAAATTATTTTTAATTTATATATTTTTTTTATAAAAAAAATATTATAATAAATTATAAATTATAATTTAAATTATGAAATAAATTTTTTAAGTTTTTAATTTTTATTTTTTTTTCACTCTCCAACTTGTTCGAAACTATCTTAAAGCGAGATTAATCTTGATTATGCTTTTCTTCCCTTGTTGGGTTTCACGCGTGATTCGTGATGATTACTTAAAGGGCCTTAAGGACTAACATTTATTGAGACGTGGCAGTTGGAAGTCTGATATCGATGTTTCTGTCCCTTTTCCTATGATTTTTGCATTTTTAATTGTGAAATGGCTCAGACCATAACCTATGAGAAAAGAGAAAGAGAGCAGGTCGATAGAGCACCAGACCAGTACAGAGAAAAAGAAAGAGGGCGGCGTTTCAGCTTTTCTGTAATTTTAATTGCGACATAAAATAAATACAGCTGGCGTACAAATAGGATCATATCCCTACGACTATAGGCGTTCACTAAATCTGTCGATCGGTCTAGTCCGCCAGATTAGATTAGATTGAAACAAATTTTAGACGAGTAACTCAATCCGCATTAACAGATTTAATTTTAGATTTAGGGGTTATTTTTTTAAATGTAATATTTAAGTGTAGTTTTTAAATTAAATTTAAGTTATAATTTAAGTTAAAATTAAAATTTAAATAAAATTAAATAAAATTAAATAAAATTAAAATTTTAAAAAATATAAATTTAAATTGCTTTTTTTAAAAAAAATTTATAAATAAAAGAATTTGTTCTTAATTTGTATAATCCGTTAAATTCTACTCTGAAATATATAGATTAATTTTAAATTTTTTTTTTCAAATTATGACTTTATAACATTTTACTCTCTAAATTTTAAAGCATAATATTCATTTCCTCTAATTAAATTTTTTTTATTATAATGAGTAACAAAAATTATACGTACCACTTCTTTAATAAAAATTAAAAATACAATTACACTTATACCTTTTAAAAATATAAAAAATAATAAGAAAAAACAAAAAAAATCCTCTCTTTCCCCTCTCTCTCGTCTATCTCTCTCTCACTTTCCTTTTTTTCTAATTTCTATTTTTTCCAATTTCTAATTTCTAATTTCTAACACGAGGCTCCTTCTTCTTCTCTTCCTCTTCTCTATCTGGCGAGCCCCACTATCGTCGTCTTGCCGACCCATCGTGCCTCCTCCTTCTTCAACCTTGAAAACCCAAATTCATCACGCACCGTGACCCACCATCGTTACGCGACCCACGCTTCTTCTTCTCCCATACCCGCAATCCTAGATCTCTTGCGACGCACCACCGCTTCGCCCCAACCAAACTTTTCTCTCTCTCGGCTTCATCGTGACTCTGTCTGTCTGGCCTCGACAACCCAACCCCATCGATGTTGCAGGTGGAGATCTAGTTTCTAAGGTCTGGGAATTTTTTTGTTTCTCTGAGATAGAGCGATAATCGAGAAAGAGAAAGAGGAAGAGAGAAAAGTTAGAGAGAGTGAGTCTTTTTTTAAAAAAAAAAAAAAAAAAAAAGTGGAGCAAATTTTTGTGCAAGACATTTAGATTCATAATTAGTCTAGAATTACCCTTCTCAAATGGGTTATGTGCTTGACACGTGATGAATTTCGTTACTCATTTAACAGGAGAGGAAAACTTGTTAACGAAATAAAGTTCGGGAGGAGCGAATGTTACGTTTTAAAATTTGAGGGGCAAAGTGTTACAAGAGTCATAGTTCAGGGTAAATTTTTTGAAATTAATCATATATATTATATATATTTTTAATAATATAAATAAGAGATTTTTCTTAATTGTAATGAATTTTGTATTTAATTTCATGAGAATATTGAAAATATAAGTCAATTCGTATAATTTAATATGCAATTCAAATTGGATTGGGAGTCTCAGAGATTGGTGGCAGATTGAGATTTTTGCAATCCGCATAAATAGATTGATTGCAGATTGGACCCTAAATTGCAAAATTCAATCCATGTACACACCTTTTTACGACTTACTTGGGTTAGAAAGCATTTTTGTTAATTATTACATTTTAAAAAGAAATAAAATCATTTTAGCACCTTCTGTTATAGCGAATTTTAGGGTTGCTCGCACTGCACTCACCATGCCTATTAAAGCGAGTCCACGTCATCACCCACATGTTATGGGCGGGGGCGTTTGGTGGCGGTTTGAACCCGCCCACCTGCTATATCACTTGGATATTATGGGTGGTTTTGCTAGCCACCTGCCTTCTTAGGAAGGTGGAAGGCAGTTTGAGGATTTTTGGTGGTGGTTTGAACAAGCCCATCCGCTATAAAAATTTCATATGACCAATTTAAATTTAGGGTGCGTTTGGTAGATAGATTCAGAATCATAATTTTGGATCATGGTTTAGAATATGTGTTTGTTTATAGTGATTTTGAACCAGTGTATTGTTTGGATGATTCAGAATCTGATGTGATGTATTAAATAAGCTCAAATCATGATTCTAAAACCATCCTCCCTTTTGATTCAAAGTGATTCAAACCCACAATTCTGAATCATAATTTTAGAATCATGATTTAAACCTAAAATCATGAATCATGATTCTAATTTCAGAATCATAAATAAAATTATTCTAATTTTAAATCTCATACCAAGCAAATCTTTAGTTGATTGGGACCTCGACTATTTTGGAGATGTGTTTTGCTTTTAAGGATTGTCATTTGGTGCTAATTATTGTGGACACGTTTTTTTTTTTTTTTAATGAACTTTATCCTTTTTTGTTTTATGAGACTAGAAACTCAGTATGTAGATTATTATTCACTATAAGTTTTTGATTATTACACCATTTTTAACTTTTCAACTTTTACATAAATTTTTTTTTCATTTAAGTTTTATTTTACATTTTTTTTCCATTGTGGACGCTGGGTTGATCTATTGAATAAATTCCAAGTTTGTAAATCGCACAAGATATCAACCAAAATGTCCACTATCACCCGCCTGTAACCTGCCCAACCGAATAGACTGTTGGGTTGTTTCTGGTTGAGATTTCAAAGACATGTTTATTTCACTAATTTGAGTTTTTAATTTTATATTTTTACAGTTAAAAGATCCAAAAGAAATCACATCTAACTTTTTTTTGCTATAGTTAAAAAGCTATCAGAAAATGTCACATCTCAGCTCGAATTGAAAACTCGAATTCGAGAAGTGAATTAGGCCAAAATTTCATATCTCTCAAACCGCCCGCCACACATCCGTCACCCATTGAACCCACCTATGAACAGTCCTAGCAAATTATCTTGTTGACACCAGATTGATTCTTGACCATCATATTATTCTAATATATATATATATATATTTTTTTAAAAAATTTCTTGAAAATATTTGAAATTGCAAAAGAAATTTAAGAGTAATTTACTAAACAAACAAAAAAAAATTAAAGATCAGATATCACAATGCTCATAGTTTGGTAGGATGGATAGAAAAGAGGAATGAAAGAGAAATAAAATACTAGATGAAAAAAATAAAATGATTTTTTCTCATATTATTTAGTAGAAGAGAAATGAAAGTGAAAAGAAAATGTCAAATTTAAAACATTTGATAATAATATATCAATACAAATAAAAATATGATAAATGGTGAAGATTAAAATTGTTATTTTACATTTAATTTTTTTATCAAACTTTTTTCCTCATTTTCTTTTCAAAATTGAAAGAATTAAAAATTAATACGCCTTATAAATTTTTATTTTCCTTCCTATTTCATTTTTTCTCTATCAAATAACTTAGGACATGTTTGGTTAAAGAATCCGGATCACATAAACAGAGTCAAATATAAAAATTCATGTTTAAATCCATCAAATTATCCGGTTAATTTAAGTCAAGATCTGAGTCATGTAGGTCTTGATTCAAAATCAACTCCCTTTTGATTTAGCCAAACTACAATCAGGCTTATAGTACACAAATAATGGAGTAGTTATGTGGGTGATGAAAGCTGAAAAGCTAGAAAGCGTACGACCTTTTTTTTTTTTTTTTTTTGTTTATGCTCTCTTAAATATACTTCTCATTGTTACGCCCATGCATGTTTTTGTAGGATTTGTTTTTAAATATATATATATATATATATATAATAAATCATTTTTATTTTAATATGATACGTTAAAATTAAAAAAATTATAGTTAGCTTGTTATAATTTTGAGTTATAGTTATTTGTATAAATTTTTTAGCACTTCATTTTTTTTAATTATATCACAAATTATATTTATTATATAATTTTTTAAATTACATTTATTTTGGTCATGATTTAAATTTAAAAAAAAAAGACAATCAAACACTGGGTTCGAATCACATTTCAAGTTAAAATTAGAATCATGCATATACACATCTAAATAAAGGCTCTAATCACTCTGAATCATGATTCATATCTCAATCACAATTTTGAATCAAATGACTCAAATCACCTTAATTTTAATCCTTATACCAAACGGACCCTTAGTAAAATTCGTTACGTGTAATTTAAAAAAAAATATAATTCGTTATATAATTAAAAAAATGAAGTACTAGAAAAAAATTATGCAAATAATTATAAGTCAAAATTACAACAAACTAAGTGAAAAATAAATAAATAAAATATGAATAAAATTATATAAGAAGTCAAGCATATATTAAACCTATCTCTCATGACTTCCATTATATAACAAGCTAATTAGTAGAAAAAAATGATTTGATGCACCTACTATTAATAAATTCGGACAAAAATGTGAAACGGAGAACACAAATAATCTTTCACTTGTCCGATCATAGTCAAGTTGCTTAACAGTATCTCTATTTTTTTTGTTTTGATAACACTGCAGAAGAAATGATGAACTGAAAAATGACATGTGATTGAGGTTTTCAATTAACAATAGAATAACTGTAAATGCGATGTAATTTGTCGTTGAACAAGCATTTCGCCGTTTAATGTTTCTTATGCTTTTCCTTTTTATCGATAATGCTTCAAATTGCCCATCCGTGTCAATACAAGCATTTGCCTCCTTTATCCATGGTAGCAATTGCATAAGTACCATCTTGTTCTCGAGTTGAAGTTTGTATGCCATACAATCAAGATGCAACAAGAATCACTCGATTGAAAGATTTCAACTGAATATTTTTGGTGTCTTCTACAACAGAAAAAATTTGATATTCATCCATTACAATTGCCAAATCACAATTATTATTATTCCTTCAATAAATTAGACAAAATTCTAATTTCTTACAATTTGTGTAGCTTCAATAAGTGGAAATTGAACATTCAATTGGAATTATAACCACCAGAATTGAAGCCAATCAAATTTCCAGCATATGTCAAACTGCTTTGCCAAGAGGATGAGATTCTGCTTTGAGAACACCTTTGCTCACCATTGATATCAAGTGTTGAAAGGCGCTATAAAGGCATAACAAAAATGTAACTCAAATAAGCTATCTCATATACGATTGATTCTATGAATTTTTTCACAAGTATATTGAACTGTCATTAATAGATACAGAAAAAATAAAAGAACAAAAAGGAGAAGAATGTATCTCCAGAACAAACAAACAAAAAATATTTTTTTAGATGATAATTACTGCTAGAGTATAGCAAATAAAGCCAAGTCCGAAATAGAACTACTTTTCAAGTCACCTTTGATTATTGTTTCCAAAAGAAATGGGCAAATTGAGTCGGCAAGAATCTTTGAAGATTCCTCAAGCGTATCATTCATATTCTCACGACTCAAATAAATCAATAAGCATGGGAATTCAGATGTTCCATCCAAACCAGATTTATGGGATGTGCAATGTTCACTGCAAGGGAGAAAGCACATATCATTAGTTGTCTCTACCAATTGTATAATGATGTCTACAAAGTAACACCAATATATGACTCAGGCGACACAAGAACACGGAATGTTATTATATAACTTAATAGAAGTATTATAACAATCTTAACTAACTAAAAATATACTGAAATAAAAGGAATCCGCTTCAATATATAAGGCCTGACTTCTGAGGTGAATATTCAATGATGACTTGCGTTTCAGATCCACATATGTAGAGACTTCTTTTAGTCTTTTTATTTTTCTTCACAATAGAAACTTCTCTTAATAACATAAAAGATCACGCATGTTGAATACAACACTAACCTGACGGATAGAACTACTTTCTTCAAATGTTTACCTAATTTCTTCTTCCCGATCAATTAATAGCCTCTTCACATTTTTGAAGAATCTCATTCATACCAATATCCATCTCTTTGAATAGCACCTATTTAATACAACACAAGTTAGTCAAAAGTTATACTCTAAAAAACAAAAATTAAAAAAAGAAAAGAAAAGAAAAGAAAAAAGAATCAATTAATAGCAGTTAATAATTGAGAATACAAAATAGTTGTGCCAACCCATTGAAATGAATATGTCCTACAAGGCCTGCATTCATATCAATAGAAGAAAAAGAAGACTAATTTTTATATCTGCAGACAATAATCACATCAACATAAGAATCATCATACATCTACCACATTTAAATTTCACTCCATTTATTACGCACAGAATGAATCACCATACATCTAGTCATTTAAATTTCATTCCATACAAATACCATACAAGAAAATAAATAACCTTTCTTATATGTAACAAACGCTATACTTCAAGAAATGAAATGAAATGACCTATTTTTCCTTCTCGCTGGTTTCCATCTAGCCAATATGGCTAGCCTATTTTGAGAGTTGATGCCAACAAAACAACACACAAGTCCAACTTAAGCCATTTCTTCGTTCCCACAACAAAACTCCTATCTTCGACACAAAAAATTCATGAACAAATATATACACAGACAATATATATAATAACAATT